>JAPMOQ010062052.1:1074789-1090318 GCA_026543055.1 Argiope trifasciata
TAAACATAAAACTTTATTAGTTCGCCATATTGGCTATAGATGGCAGCTCGTTACCGCTTGAAAATTTAAGTAGCCATTATGGCGAACTAATAAAGTTTGAAAATATCCTATCTGTAACTCCGAACTGCTCGACCGTAGCGCTTCAAAACCGGCGCCAATCGATTCCTCGTGGCCAAAAACCCCAGACCCCCAAGTTTAACGGAGTTTATTAATTCTGGGGCGTTTTTCGACTTGACAACCATTTCTCGTATTATAGTATTATATATATAGATATACCAAATGATTAGATTTGTCTGTTAAACATTTAGATAATTCTTATTTGAATCAAAGCAAATTCAGTCGCACATCAAAATGGAAATTTCGGATTTGAAATAACGTCTTTTCGGTTTCTTTTCATAAGCGAAATTTCCCAAAAATAAACATTCATGTATATAGTAAACTATTTGCTTTACTCCAACTTTTACCTTTCGTAAGAAAATTCAAAAAGAAAAGAAAGATTAATTCCTAAACTCTTCGAAAAGATCCCCAAACCTGGGCCTTCTCGAGTGAAAAAGACAGCGCTCTTAATCTAAACAATAGATCTATTTTTAGAGCGAATAAATACCCTCTGCAACGTCAGCCGATAAAACCAACACTTTCCAACCGCATTTTTTGGACATCTATTCCCTACTTGAAGTGGGGGAAGGGCACCTCCCTTCACTTCATGTCAGAGGGGTCAAAGGCGCACGGTAGTGAGGGGGGATGTGAAGCAGCCAGGCATGCCATGATCCAGTTCGATCGGAATTTCGAGGAGAGTCTTGGCAGAAAGAATTAGCAGGGGTGGCTTGAAAGGGATTATGACCGCCGCTCACCGAGCCTCGAAAACGACTTCTTTTCTGCCCTTATTTTCGTGCGGAGAGTGGCTAGTGTCGACAGGTATTGATGGCAAAGCGGCTTATTTTAAGTGGTACAAGGGATCAACTAATAGAGTCGGCAGAAACTCAAGTTAATGGCGTTTAATTACGACGTACTGTAGTATCATTAGTGAGGAGCAGCGTGTACGGAAACCCAAACTCCATGATATCACATCATTCAGTTAAAATGCAGAATTACAATATATAAAATATCGATCATAGTGTTTAAAAGTTATTGACAAGGTTGTATTTTAAATACTTCAAAATATATATATTAGTGATTATTAAAGTGCGGATAAAGCTATATTTAACTTTATCTATACCAATTAAAATGCAGAATTATAATACACAGAATATCGATTATAGTGTGTAAAAGTGATTGACACAATTGTATTTTAAATACTTCAAAAATATATTTTAGAGATTATTAAAGTGCACATAAAGCTAGATTTAGCTTTATCTATAACAATTAAAATGCAGAATTACAATATACAGAATTATCGATCATAATGTTTAAAAGTGATTGACACAATCGCATTTTAAATACTTCAAAAAATATATTAGAGATTATTGAAGTGGGCATAAAGCTAGATTTAACTTTATCTATACTGATACTTTTGAGTAGTCGCTGAATCCTTGGGTTAATACCCGAGTTAAAACCAGAAAATAAATTTAGAGAAGATAAACTTTTCGCTCAAATAAACAAAAAGATTACTATAATATTCAAGCTTTTTTTTTCTTATAAAATTTCTTTATAATTATTTTAAATTTTAAGAAAAAATTATGAAATTTCTAAGAAAAATATTCGTTTGATTCCACGCGCATTTATACAGAGCCACATAAAATACACAAAAGAATATCAGATTAGCTTACTCAATTTAATAAATTAAGGTTTTGTTCTTCTTAATATTCATCACTGTAAAAGAATTTCAGATTTATTTTTATCAAAGTTTTTATAATTCAAAAAATTACCAGCCTAGTATTATAAAATAAGTTTAAAAAGTCCCACAATGATTATTTAGTGAAAGTTAATGACAGTTAACAAAAAATATTTGTGTATTCCATCATATAATGAAAAGAAACATTAGAAAAATACAGCAATATGAAAAAATAATTCACATTAAAGAACAATTAGCATGGAATAATTAAATAAATTGAAAAATGATCTCAGTTTCGAAAATGTAAGAGGAAAGCTTTTCAAAAATCAAAATTAAAATAGGACCCCGATCATTCTGAAATTTACTAAGGATTTATTTTTGATTTTGCCCATTCGGAATAACTCATTTTGTTCATATAAGGGTTCATTCATTTAACTGATACAAACATAAGGAATTCTTCGCAAGAATTGAAATTTAACAAATAATTGGCAATTTTGATTTTAAATATTGCCTATTCCCATATATGTGATTTACAAAATGAATAGTTCAACTACTCAAAATATATTGCACATAATTATCAAAATAATTTGTATAGCTCATTAATTAAACTAAGCTTTTAATATCATCACGTACACATTCATTATGCTAACTTCACAAAGAGTACAGATGTCTTGCTCAACACTTTGCTACCTAAATGTCTATGTATAACAACAAACGTGCATTATTTTTTCTCTTTTGTTTAGGTAACATTATATCTCGCATTAAAAGAATTCAAGGGTGGATGGGGGTTTCGAGTTCCTTTAAAATAATGTCACTTTTGAGAAATTTGTGCTATTTTCAAGCTTATATTTGTATTACTGACAGAAATGAATGAATAAAAGGAGCTATGACATTTTTCAAGCATTCAATTGATTTACTTATTACATTTTTCATTTTTATAACATTATTACTTGAATCTAAAATTAAATTTCTTTTACTTTCATTATCAAGTATTTTAGCACAGTTTGCTATTTTAAAATTTACGATACAAAAATAGCAATAATTAATAACAACAAATGTGATTTAGGAAAATAAAATCTTGCATTCATTACCAATTTAAAATGAGAGTTATTTGATTTTATAAATGGATTTAGTTATCTGTTAATTGCGTTCACAATTTACTTAATCCAAGAAATTTTATCTTATTATTATTTTTTTTTTTATGATTAAAGGATGGGTGGAGATAGGTATTTTGCTGCCCTACATAGAACATGTCAGAAACTACCTCTTTTGATCAATTTTAATTCCTATTTCAATGCAATTTATATTGGTAGTTTTGTGGAAATGAATATTTTATTTATTATTTATGACGCATTACTTTGTTATTTATTATAAATTAATTATTTATTACAAATCTCATCTGAGCAGCATTGCTTACTTTATATCCAACTGTATTGAATTAGACGATTGATGTTTATAAAAAGGTCCAATAACTAAACGGGCATATGCAATAAACAGGACTCAAACCAATTTTATTTAAAGAAGTGTTAGAATTCTCTTAATATTTAAAAATTATATTAAAATATATTTTATGAAACCTGTCATATTTCATAGAGTTTGTATTTTTTATACATTTTATTCATTTGGCAATTAGGCTATTAAAATGCTTTAATTGGCCTGTCAGTGACAGGACCTAGTTTGAAATTCTTCATACATTGTACAAAATGGGTAATGGTTTATGAAGCTATGCAGACACAATGGAAACTGTAAAAACTTTCAAAACCTTAGCTCAATGAAAACTTTAATTTTATTATTATTATTCAAACAGTTTATCTTTCTAAATCCGAATGCAATTTATATCAAACTAGTTCAATTTAGAGCAAGTATAATATTAATAAATGAAAATTTTTAAATTTTGGCAACTTAATTGGCTTGGTTACCTTAAAAATGGTTTTGGTTTGATCATTTTACATTCACACTCATTTGAAATTGTTCACTGTTTTGAAACAAACACATTTTTAGTTTTGAGAAAACGCCATAAATAGGAACTTAAATTTAGTCAAATGATACTTTGTGCGATGCACTCATCTCCAAATTTCCATGGCACACTAGTGGAAGCACAACTGATTCCATTGATCAGAATAAACTTTTCAACAGTTAAAATGCAATAGCAAACACTCCTTACAGCAGCATAATAACGAATTAGCAAGTCAAATTTTACTTTAAACATTGCGCTCAAATTGACAAATTAGATGACCATTGCTAAACAACATAATTTAAAAATTTTAAATAAATTCTATATAATATTTGATTCACCAGGGCAGTCCAAAACAAATGTCTATTCACTTTTTTAAAACTAAGAATGGTCATTTCTAATGGAAAATATTATAATTTCTCTGATTGAAAATTTTTTTATTATGTTTCAATCTGTATAATCTAAATTCATCCAAATTTAGCTACATATTTTTGCAATGAAGATAATAGCTATTTACACATGACTTTTTAATGCAATATTATTTATTTTAATGAAGCCCACAAAACTATAAGAAATTGTAAAACGTGATTTGCTCTTTGCTCGACACAAAGAGGGTTAAAACAAATCTCTGAACTGATTTTTACAGAATTATGTACGATCACAAGAAACCAGAAAGTTATTTTTATCTACGAGTAAATAAATGAAAAGAAAGGAAAGGAAAGAGAAAGTCAACCCAAATATTCTAGGCTTTCATTATAGGATCCACATAGTAATTATAGGTTCAATTTACAAAAGTATATCATTTCTTCTCACTGAAATTCTACAAATAAATAAATAAAAATAATAATTATAATAAATAAAATAAAAAACGTTTTTCAAAGAAAACAAGCGGACATTTTGAGGAAATATGTTTGAAAAATAAATTAAACAAATCACGAGCAATTTTATCCATTCACATGTAGGAAAAAACAAAACAGAAAATGACGCAGTCGCCAGTGGCGATAAGAAAATGCAATATTTCTGCATCAAATCATTAAAAAGAAGTAATGATCTGGCTGGGAAAAGATTGTTACAAAATAAACATGCATAATGTATACCCGCTGCGTTTAGAAGATACTGTAATAGTTATGAAAAAATGAGAATAAAAATATCAATAAATAACCGATATTCGCTTCTGTTCAATTTCAAATTAGGGAGTTTTTCTGATAAGAAAAAAGAGAATAATTGTTCTTTTGGATATTTTAGCTTTTATTGTGAATAATTATGTGACTAATTCCAGTTTAACAGTTTTAAATGATGCTGTGCATCATAAAAAACCAATTTGGATTATGGAAACACTGAATTACTAAGCTGAATTCAGATCTGAAGTTAATACAAAGTTCGTATAAAACGATAGACAATTGAATTAGTTTCATGCTTTTTTTATCATTATAAATTTTAACAGAGTTTGCACCTCAGTCACCTAATTAAGGTATTTAAAAAAATTTTTTGGCAGGCTAGAAAATAATACTGATTGTTTTGGCCACATCACGATCGACTAGAAAAGTCGATTTTTGCTTTCTATTCAATATTAACATTTTTTATAAATAAATAATACTTTAATATTACAATTTTAAGAGCATACTATTAAAATACTCATTTTTGATGGAAATTAATAACTAGACAAATTTTTGAACTATTCATATTTTAATAGACAATATTTCATTTGCTTACTATTTCTTATTTATGTTATATAAGGTAGAACTTAAATTTTTTTTAAAAATCGTTGTTGTTGCAAAATATATAGACTAGAACTATCAAAATCTGCAATGTAGGCAATTAAACGTCAAACACTTGTTAACAAAATTATTACTTAATACGTAATTACAAACCAATATGCACAACTGAAGTGAGGAAACGCAAAAACTTATGCTATGTACTACTGAATTACACTTAATTCTGAGTTAATGCTCTGCTACATCACAGTTCTTCACAAAAATTTATTGAGTATATTGATTCATTAAATAAACTTCAATAGGTTATTTTTATTTAGGAGAAAAATGATGCAATTACTTAAAAATCGCCGACATTTTAATTTAAGCATTGAAGATATCTTAGTATTCGATAAGTTTCAATATTTCGCATATACATGATATTATTCCCTGGCGTGCATGCATGCATAAGAAAACATATTTTTCTATACAAAGAGGATATTGATTTTTTCTATGCAATCGAAAATTATTTTAGAATGACTGAAAAACTAATTAAACAATGACCAACCACAAAGAGCTGCATTTAGCAATGAACATGTGTTGTTCAGATACTGCACTCGGGAAAATGTTAGTATGCATGAAAACAGTCTGATGAAATAGAGAAGGGGAGGTATGAGATTGCGCGTACCACTAACCAGATTAAATGGACGAGAACAGTGCAGGTGTGTAAAAGGAAGTAATAAAACTCACCTTCGCTGCCCCTTCTCAGGATGAATCCCTCCTTCGGCTTCTTGCTCCATGCGGACTGCTTGTACCAGTCGGGAATGGTCAGGTTCTGCAGGGACCTCTCTATCCTCAGCTCGTGTTCGGACTTGACCCGGGCTCCTCCACCACTCGTCGCCAGACGATTTTCAGGGGGCAGGGCCCTCTCCCGATTGTCGGCATCCAGCAGAAAGTCCATGCTTCGGGCCCGGCTGCCCAGGAACTCGAGGGCCCCTCCAGCAATGGCCGAGTGCGTGCTCTCGTCGTTCTCCTCCGCCGCGCTGCTGTGCGCGCGCAACGCCGCCTCTTCTGGAAAATCGCGCTGGTCCACGATCTCCAGCTGCTGCAGCTGCTTTCGACGCTCGGCCGCCTCGCGGACGCGCTGGGCGCACGAGGCCCAGGCGATCTCGCCCGTGCACCGCCGGTAAGGCAGGAGCGGCTGCTCCTTCGTGGACGGCATCGGGGCTATCTGCTCGTGGGGCGGTTCCGACTTTTTGTTGTTCCTCTTCTTCAGCTGATCGATCCGACGTTTTGAAGACCGGACGGCCGCCTCGAGCGCCCCTAGGTCAGGATGGCTGGCGGCGAGACGAGCACGCTCCGCCCTGGCAGAGCGCCTGAACTCATTGAAGCGACTCAGGCCACACGTGGAAGGATCCTCGTCATCCGACAGATCCTTCTGGACGCTGTCGGTGCTGATGGACAGGTCCTGGGTGCTGCTGATTCTCTCAAAAAACTGTTTGCGAGCAGAGGCCAGCTTGCCCTTGAGTCGTGTCGTTTTCATAGAGGAGTGGTTGCTGGATGGGGCGACAGGAGGTTTGTGAGTGACCTTTGTCGCCTTAGAATATCCAGTAATGAGTTCCATGAAGTCCTCTTTCTTAGCTGGGTCAGACTGACCATTAGACATCTGATCCGTCTCTCCATTCTTGAGTTTCGCTTTGGAATATCCAGCTATCTGATCTAAAAAGATATTCCTATGGAATCCATCGCCATTGGATAATTTGTGGACTCCGTTTCTGTATGTGTCGATGGTGGGTCTAACAGTGGCAGTTGGCTTGCTGTAGTTCCTTTCGGATATCCAAGATGTATTGTTCTTCATGCTGGAGGGAGGACAGGATCCGGACCTGATCTTAAATGGTGATTCGTCTCTTGGAGGAGGTCTGCTGCTCTGGCTCCTGGCTTCAAAACGGGCAGCTCTTTCAACAACCGTCTCGGTGCTAACGCAAATGCGACGATAGTGTCGTGATCTTTCGTTGGGAGGCAGAGATCTGAGGAGTCTATCGCCCCTTGAGCTGGATCCAAGATAATCTTGGATACGTTGGCTGACGCTCTTGCTAAGGAGGGCTGAAAGAGGTTGGGTGGAGCGAAGCTGTTGCTCGTGGCAACGCCTGAGATCTGGAGTGCTTTTAGATTGTGTACTGATAGGTTCGAAATGTTGCTCCGGTTCACGACCAAGAGAATTGCTTCGCTTGTATTCAGTTCTATAAATGGGAATTTCCGGACTACACGGTCCACTAGAAATTGCCTTTTCACAACAAGAAACAACGTCTGGCTTATTAGATTCAATACAGCTGTCACTAATTTCCGCAGCAGAAGAATTGTTTACACTATCTAAATTATTGACATCTTCACTAATAATTAATTCATCGTTTAATTCAGCAGCATAATTAATTTCAGATAAGTCATTATTTCCCAGGGTATCATCAATAATATTTTCAGAACATGTCACATCACTAATCAAAATTTTTGAATCGTCAGAAGAGCACTGTTCACTTACCTCTTCTACTTCTGAATGAACAATTTCGAATGAACAATCGCCTACGTCATTTGCAGCTTCTTTTGCGACATTGACACAATCTTTTATGTCATAGGCGGCAAAACAATCGAAAGTCGTAAATTCAGCGGCACTGGCTTGATGACTGCGTTCTTCAGGCACTGACGCAACGCACTCAGGTACACAACATTCCTCTCCCTCACTCACAATGTTTACGTTATCACCGATTCCGACGCTATCTCCAATAACACTATCAGAATTGAAATCACTATTGTCTGTGTTTACCAAGCAAGAATCTAGCACACCGCAAGCGTTGAAAGTGTCAGAATTATCCAAAATAAGAGACGCCGTACCATCTTGGCGGTGGGCGTGACAAGTATTCTCTTGCACGTGCGTTTCACGATCCGACTCTCGACTGACAACTAATGCCTCGAGCGAACTGATATCATCTGCTTCTTTTCCCGCACAACCTTCGAACGCACCCTTTTCTCCACTCACTACTACTCCCTGTGTCATTAGGTCAAAATCGGCGCCCGCCAATTCTCCACTTCCGTCAAAGTTGTTATTACTTTCTTCAATAGATGGCGCCACATTGTTACCGCTTTCCAGTTCCGAAGTGATATTTTGATTAGGTATTGACCCGGTAGATGGCATTACCTCAAGACAATCTGAGGAAATTAATTCGGGTAACGCCTTTTCTTCGTTTTCAGTCACTGCCTCCAGCTGAATGGTAGTATCGTTGACCTTGGATAGTATTTTTGTCGTATCTTCTGAAGCGGAAGGGTGATATACCATTGACGCATCTGGTTGAAGGGAAGACAATAACTCCGCGCTATCCATCAGTGGTTTTGCTTCAAAGTTGTCAGTTTCAGTATCAGCTGAGTTATTGCATTCATGGTCGTTAGTGTCAGGTTCGTAATTTTTGTAACACGTTGTGTCAAGTTCGCCTAGCATTGTGGCTTCCGTATAGGATATATTGATTTGTTGGGCAGCCAATTCTGGGGGTTGTTCAATGGTCGCAATATCCGTTTCAGGTTCGATAGTTGTTTGGGATAATTCGATGTTCTTTTCAACCGTACTTGAAATAAATTGTTCGGAAGAATTTATAGAAGTCCCGATCATTTGATTGATATTGTATTCACCGAAAACATTATTAACCTTTTTGTTAAAATTATAGTTATAATATTCCTCCGATAATTCGTTATCAGAATCAGTTTTGTTTTTAAATGAAGAACTGTCATCACTAGATTGACTATCAATATGAGTTTCTGAATTTTTAGTTTCAGCGCATACATTTTCGCTTAAAATTTTATCTTGATTAAAGTTTGCATCTGTTGAAGATTCGAAATTACTTGATGTTTCAATATCAAAATCCCATTCTGGTAGATTCAAAGTTGTATTATTTTTATTCGGTTCCGAAATATGCTCCTTTAATTCAATATTTTTATTCGGCAGGGAGTCAACTGAATTAACCACTTCGTTGGAAGAAATTGTATTCTCTTTTTCAAAGGATGTTTCACTTTCTTTCGATTTTAATGAATCTAATGATTTTAAATTAATTGCATCGGCAGCTGAATACGAATTTTTCAAAAATTTGGCTATAGTTTGTTCGCGAAGACTCATAATATCATCTACAAATAGTTTCTCCATTTCTTCTCTATTACTAATTTTCAATAATTCCTTATCCAGAAGCCAAGCCGAAAACTGTGACAAATTTTCTGGAATATTCCATTTTTCTGCCTCGAGGAATTCTGCCTTTATTTCATCGGTGCTCATCGACTGTTGCAGTTGTTTGGAAAATTCCTGGAAAGTTTCTGGTATCGAATAACTACTGGATCCTTCACTGTTATTCTCTGATTTTATGAGTTTCGATTCATAGAAGGCTGTAGAAAGAGATTTTCGAGTTATATCTGGGTTCGATGAACAAATAGATATCTCTTTTTTCTCCCCCAAGCTATCTTCCTCCTCGTCGTCGTCTTCGTCATCCTCAACGTAGCCTGAGTCATCATGCTTAAGTTCAGCATTCGAGCTTTCTTTCGGTCGTTTTTTGATTCTTTTCTTAATCTCTTTTACCTTTCTGTTACCCTCATCGCTGTCTGAAGACGTTAGGGGGGACATTGAATCAGCCACTTTGTTTGTTTCTGGGGTTAACTCGTGAATTTCTGGATCGCTCATATTGGACTGGGACAATCGCACCATTTTTGGATATGTCTTCTGCAAGAGCGACTGAACGTCATTTTCAACGTTCTCGCTGGTTTTCAAAGAAAACAAATCATTGATATGCGATTTCTTAAAACTTGGATCCGTGCATAACGGACAATTATCTGAATTGTCCGAGCAAGGGTTCTCAAGGCTTGAATGATTTTTCTCCGAAGGAATAATTTCTAAATCTGTATTTTTTATGTCCCCATCAATTGAAACTGGCTCAGATTCGACATTTTCTAATTTATACCTAACGTTGACTGGATAGTTATTTTCATTTTCACTATTTTCATCAGAAGTGTAATCATCGAGATGATTAAAACTTCTCAAGGCATCGTCAACATCCGAGTCGCCTTTTTCCGCAAGTTTCGCACCGCTATTTGATTTGGCGACAGTGAACATGTCAATATCCAAATCATCTAAATCTTCTCGAGAAGAACTTTGCTCTTTTTGTTTCGGAATGGTTTTTTCCGCATCATTATTTATTAAATTAAAAGGTGGAAGTGTAACTTTTGATTCATTGTCCCACAAGCCTAACCTTTTAAAATTATTATTTTTATCCTCTTTAATTCTGATGCGACCCATTTTATTATCTTTCATTTTAAAAGAACTGTATATTTCCTTCAGTTGAGGCGGAAGCCCGTCATCGCTTTCGTCCGAAGAATATGTTTGTTTACTTTTAGAAGCAGTATTCTGTAACTCTGACTCGTGCTGCCATCTGGCGATTGGACTCGTTGCCTCTTGTAGGTGCTGTAAGTCTGTGTGGTGTCGCCATCTGCTAAGAGAATTGGGAACTACTGGTGTGTCGTCGTCACTTGCACACAGTTCGGGTGACCTACGGTTATTGTCCGGGGAAGGGGACTCTGATTGCATTGTGGGACTCTGTCGGACTTCTGTTTGCGCTGTTGAGCAATGAACTTCCGCTCCCGATGAAATCTTTTCCGGTTCTTTCAGCGGTCGGCTGCTCAGCCAGCTGGAACCGTAAACTATGTCTCCCTCGACGGGAGAAAACATAGTGTCTTGCAATTCGCGCTTAGTTTTAGACGCTTCTGGATCTGAATCACTGTCATCAAGGCATGGTTTCTGGTCAGTGTCCTCACAAATCACAGACTGATCTAAGTGGGAAACAGAGAATTGCTCTGTTGGAGCGGCCTCGAAGCCAATTCTGAAACAGCGCATCCCTGTCTTTTGGGGAGAATCGGTCAGTAAAAATTCACTAGGCATTTTATTTGGATCAATAATATCATCTTTGCTAAAACCCGGCACATAATTTTCAGAAGGTAAAAAGTAATCTTTAAAATTGTCGCTAAACATTAGAGTCTCAGATTCGTTTTCTTTAGTATGTTGAGATGATGGGACGAGGCATATATCATCAGATCCAAGAATTAACAAAGATTCTTCACACTTTTCAGTTTGTCTATTAACAGTAAAATCTAAATTATTTTGATCAGATAAAGAATGATCTTTGGGGTCTAAAAATCTATTAACGATCCAAGGATTTAATGTCTCTGAAGGACTTTCTAAACCATTTGCCGTTATCCATAGCGTATCAAAAGAACTATTGGCTTTTGATTCAATTAAAGAATCTAAATCAGGACTTACCCCTGGTAGTCGAGTTGCATTCATATTACCTGGGATTCCATCACTGTTTATTTCTTGAAACACATCATCGGACTGCTGTGACGTTACGTAATCCATATTATTAGCACCACAATTATTAGATGAATAATAATTACTTGTTTCAAAAAACGATATATCCGTGTTATTTTCTTCTTTACGACGATCGGTAGAAATGTCACAATTTGAAAGAAGGTCCTCAACAGTACCGAGGGATATAAGTTGGTCAGGATTCGAACTTACACTAGATAATTGATCACTTAACCCTCCTTTATGATTCGACATATCAGCAGATGTATACACAGGTCCAGGCGACACTTCCGAACGATGATTAGCCGATGTCACCATCTCCACGACTGTCAACCTGTCCTCATCATCGGATTCATCCCAAGAACCCCATCCAACGGAAGCCTCGTCGCATTCACTGGGGCTTCTCAAATCATCAGAAGTTTCTTCTACGATGGTTTCCAGAAACCCTCTAGCAGCTGCAGCTGGATCGCAGATTAGATTATCCGAAGCACTCTGGACTGGACCAACCTGAGAAGAACTCAGCAAGAGTTCTGGATGACCCGTTTGCATGTAGAGTAATAGCATTTGTTTCTCTTCCTCGGTTATAGCACCATCGGGATATTTGGGAAGTTCAACTGCAGTATGAACGAAAGAGTATTCGCCACTGCTACCGCCACTGTCCCAAGTGAAAAAAGAATCTGGCTGTGGAGGCACATCACCTGAAGTATCCATGGTATCGGAAGGCTGGCTAAGGGCACATATATCCAATTCGGTAACTTCTGATGAAATGGTTAGAGTTTGTGAATCAGAGGTGCTCTCAGTGGAGAAGTTATCTAACGAGGACACGGTGCGGCCTGTTTTACAAACGATCTCTGACCGGCGTAGGTGTGGTTCACTTTTTCTGGTCAAACCGGTGGCAACTACACCCCCACTGGATTCCACTGAGCAAGAATGCGAGGAATGTTCTGGAAGAGTATCCCCAGATTGAGAATGGGTTGATTCAGTAGTAGTTCGGGACCAGTCTTTCCGTTTCGTGATCACCCAATGCGCGGCAAATACACACGCCAAGCTGACAAGGACGACCAAGTGGAGGCAATCCTCAAATCGTTCGGCGCTCAGCAGCGACGTTATGACCACCTCTGCCGTCGAATGTACTGAACTCGATGATGCCGCTCCCCTGACAGGGTTCGTCACACCTTCCCCCATTACCGGGTGCTCTCAGCCAATCAGGAGACTTGGACGTGGAGGAACCGGTTGCGCCACAAGTTTTGGAATCGGATAAAAAAAAAATTATCTTCTCTCTCTTGAGCTGGTGAGAGACGGGAAGTCAGGTAGAATGGATTTTTCAGAATATATTTGGGGGAAAAAATGTTTCTTTTCTTTGTTGGTTGTTTTGTTTTCTGATGTGGATTTATGTTCCTTTTCGTTTGGTTCGTTGCGCACGGTGGAGATGTACACTCACGGGCGCAGACTTTTGTAAGGTTCGATGAATGCCTTCTGATTGTACCCGACCTGCAACACAGAAAAAATAAAAAGTGTTTCAGTCACCCTTTAAGACTCTGCTATTAATAAGTTTTTGACGGATGGGTCAGTGGTGGCTCTCATAGAGTAAAAAATAAGAAGAGAATGATTGTGTTGTTAGGAGCGCCTTCTGACGTAAAGAGTGCGTGTTCTATTTATAATTTATTTTTATTAAAATCTGTGAATGAATAAAGTACTTTATTGGATTTCCTCTTCATTTCGCTAATTAAAATAACATCTAAGAATAATATTCTAATTGTATTGAAAATTTTTCAAAGAAAATTTTGGATGTCAATTTCTTTTTAAAATTATGGAAACATTAAAAATTAATCGAAAGTTGATTATTTAGATTTATTTTTCAAGTATTAATAAAGCAATAAAATTTTAACAATATGTTCATATTAATTTTAATGCTATACGATTACAGAATTTTTTTCGTATGCTTCTTTTTTCGTTATGAATTTAGAATCTTATTTTATTTATCTCTTATTTTATTATTTCTTCGCCACAGTTTTTGTTTGTCAGCTTGAAAAAAAGTTGCCTAAATTTTGACATAACTTAGTTTTTTTTAACTAATTTTTGACTTAGTTAAAAAAAGATGGAAAAAGGAGAATAAATTAGTATTATTATGACTAAATATAGCAATTATTCAAAAAAACTTTATTTTTTTGAAAATATGAAATTGATATCACTGCATACTCTATTATAAATTTTAAATGAAAATAATTGACTTATTAAACTATAAGAAGCATGACTAGAAAATAGATTTTTTTCCTTTTAAATATAAAAATAGCCTTATATTTAATATCATTAAGGTAAAAAAGATATGCTTATTAGCTAGTAACTCATGAATAAATCACTAGTTTTAAATCTTGCTCATAAACTATTCCAACATATTTCTTAAAATGACATTATCTTACTACAAAGATCTTTTCTTCCCCTTTCTCATGGTTATTGAACGATAGTAGGAATTTTTAAAAGAATGACGTTAATAAACAGGAAAGTCTATGTTTATTCACTTGCGTTTTGACTGAATTGCAGTTGCCATATTCCTCCGAAAATCGAGCATTCTCGGAGCAGCTGCTGCTCAAAAATGCAAAAAACATTCAATACTTTAACAGTTTCATTCAAAATATCATAAAAAGAAAATAAAAATTTCCCTTTTAAAAAAATAAAGCTACGTTTGGCAATATTTCGCCAAAATTTTGGTGTGTAAATATTAATTACTTAAAAAAAATAGCGAACAATAAATTGTTAACAAATATTGAAATAAAAGAACTTTGATTTAAAAAAATTATGCTAAAATTTGTTCAAGAACATACGATCACCGTATAAAAACTGCAATAATAGAAGGAGAGTTATAAATGATAAGAAGATGTAAAATTCTGAGTTTTTTAAAAAAATAAATAAATAAGATTCAGATAGTTTCAAAGATTGTCACAAAAATACGTCCATAAAAAAACATTTGAATTAAAACATTTTTTTTTTCTGCTCTTTCACTAAAATAAATGTGTCTTATTATTTGGTAAGCTATATTTATGATTAAGCATAAAATGATCAACAGTAAAAGTTTTTGTAAATAAAAAATAGCTAATTAAAAATGAAATGGAAATGCTCACTAAACTATAAATGGAAACTATTTCAATCCCTTACAAAGCTTATTTACATAAAAGTAAATTGCAAATATTTCAACAAGATTTTAATTTTTCAAGTAATTTTTGTAAAAATAATGATGATTGTAATTTTTAACTTTTAAGTACGTAGATATAAGAAAAAATAATTTTTTTCCCCTAACGGGTATATAAATTTCTTTAAATGAAAGTATAAAAATATCCATCTATTAATAAATAAAAACCAGGTGAATTATTCAAATGATCTTAAGATTAAAAACATCTATTTTCTTTATGAATTTAAGAACAAAAACTGAATTAATTGCTTTTCTTTGAAGTTTAAAATTGTAATAATCTTATAAATTAAGATAAAAGAAAACTCTTATTGTTGAATGTTTAAAAAAAAATTTAATTCCATTTATTTGAGCACTTTAGATGTTTCATAACTAAAACCTGGCTTTAATAAAGAACAAAGATATCTTTGAATTATGAAACACTGAATAGAGGTTGAGCAAATGTTGATCACAAACATTACCGCAGAAAACATGAAAAACATGAAATATTAAACCTAACTGGGAAATTCTATGATGCAAGACACAGTTTAGTAATAATTCAATAAAA
>JAPMOQ010062052.1:1095318-1148855 GCA_026543055.1 Argiope trifasciata
AACACTTCGTCAAATAACTGCAGGAATCAGTGTGGGACGTACGAGGGACGTGTCCGATAGGACTGTGCGGCGAAATTTGTCTTCCTTGGGGTATGACAGCAGAAGACCGACTCGAGTGCCTTTACTGACAGCACGACATCGCCTGCAGCGACTCTCCTGGGCTCGTGAGCATATCGACTGGTCCCTAGACCAGTGGAAAACCGTGGCGTGGTCAGATGAGTCACGATTTCAGTTGTTACGAGCTGATGGTAGAGTTTGAGTGTGGCGCAGACCCCACGAAGCCATGGACCCAAACTGTCAGCAAGGCACTGTTCAAGCTGGTGGTGGCTGCATAATGGTGTGGGCTGTTTTTACATGGCATGGACTCGGTCCTCTGGTGCAACTGAACAGATCATTGACTGGAAATGGTTATGTTCAGCTGCTTGCAGATCACTTGCAGCCATTCATGGACTTCACGTACCCACACAACGATGGAATTTTTATGGATGACAATGCGCCATGTCACCGGACCAGAACTGTTCGCGATTGGTTTGAAGAACATTCCGGACAATTCCAGCGCATGATCTGGCCACCTAGATCGCCCGATATGAATCCCATCGAGCATTTATGGGACATCATCGAAAGGTCCGTTCGTGCCCAAACTCCTGCACCATCCACACTTTCACAATTATGGACATCTATACAGACAGCATGGCTCAATATTCCTGCAGAGGACTTCCAACGACTTGTGGACTCCATGACACGTCGAGTTGTTGCACTTCGCCGGGCAAAAGGAGGACCGACACGATATTAACAGTCATCCCATGACTTTTGTCACTTCAGTGTTTATATATATATATATATATAATGTCTTCCCCGTGATCTGAACGTCCCGGGTTCGAGTCCGAGTTCGAGTATGGTTATTCCTCTTCCTTGTTCTATCTGTGAGGTCTGTGAATGTGTTTCCTTGTAAAAAGGTGTTGTACAAGCGAATGCGAAGCCTGAAGTAGCTAAATTGTTCTCTTGGCCCTAGTTGGCGCTACCGAAAAAACAGGAGGCGCTCATTTCGACTTAAATCTCTGACAGATAACTGTTAGCGGGCTTGTAAAGTGGCACAAGTAACAAAAATAAGTCTTAAAAAAGAATTATTTCGAAATATTTTTTACGTATTAAAATTTAAAAAAATGTAAGAATATAAAATTGAAATTATAATCTCTTTTTAAAATAATAATTTTAAAATAAGTTTTATACAATTATATGTCCCGAAGCTGATGAAAAAGAATATTAGCATTTCGATTAATTTTTAATTAATAAGAAACCTAATTAAAATCCTGAAAAGGCATGTTTTTAGCTAACGCCTTTCATTCAAGAAAAAACTATATAATACATTTTGTAGCTCTGGGTCCCGCGGTTTGCCGTAGAGAGCAGAGGATTCCTCCCTTTTTAAACATTGTGACCCACTTTTTAGAAAACCGAATATCTTGTAACCCACTTCATACTCGCGCATTGAATTTTTCTCGAGGTGAACAGTATATCTACTTCTGAAAGAAGTTTCATTCGTCCAAAATATTTTTAAAGGGAAAAAATATTTTACAGAAATTACTTCCAATGTTTTGATAAGCGAGAGACCCAAGATTACCTTTTTGTCAAGAGTGTATATATTAATTGCCACTAACTAAAGTTCGTTAACCCCTTGCTGTTGAACATTTTGAACAAGACTGAACGCATCATATGGTTTACAGACATTATATAATCATTTGGTTTATAGACATTATATGATCACATGGTTTACAGACAGCAAATCATACGATTGTCGCATCACATGTTTTACAGACCTTATATGGTTCATCTATACTTATAATAAAGCTCAATGTGTGTGTGTGTGTGCGTGTGTGTGTGTGTGTGTTGGCGCTCTACAGGCCAGACCGTTGGACCTACAGCTACCAAATTTGGTACATGCATACCTTGGAGGTCGGGAATGTGCACCTCGGAGCCCTTTTTTTTGAATTTTTAATTAGAATTTGAATTAATTAAAATTTAAGCGAAATTTCGACGTTTTTCCGCTATAACTTCCGAAAATATTATTGCACAAACATGATTTTTATATCGATTTAAAGATAAAAAAATTAGCTTTCTAACGGTATCAGATTTTTAAATTTATGACGTAAGCTTCTATTTTTATCGAATTTTTAAAGAAATATTTTAACCATGTTTTTATCACGTGACTGGATAAAATAAAAGAATGCCGGAAGTTCAAATAAAAAAAATATCATCGTAAATCAAATCTAAAGAAATACGACTTTCAGCACGTGATTGGATAAAATAACATAAATATAAAATGTGATATCTTCTTAAAAAATAAATGCAAGGCAAAGGATTGTAAGAAATCGTTTGCAATATTTATATCATTAATTCCATAAATTATCTTTATTTACAGTAAACCTGATTGAATTTAGACAGGATAAGCATTGAAATCCCGACTTAATGGCATATTTATGAAATCGTTTGCAATATCTGTATCATTAATTCAATAATTTTTTCCCTTTTTCGCTTTCTTTAAAAAACATTTTAACATTTTGGTAATATCACCGAAAAAAACATTTTTAATATTTTGGAAGCATAATTGATAAATTATTAGAGCATTAAACTCAAAAAGTTTTTCCGAATAAAGTTACCGACTCTTGAACAACTAATAACTGAATCTTTTAACTTTAACTATTTCTTAAATTTTGGCTAATGAATATGGGATTTAATTGGAAATTTTAGAACGCATTACTCATGGCGAGCCAGCTGGTCGCCAAAGGCGGCTAGTAGACAATAAATCATTTGATCATATGGTTTACAGCATTATATGGCTCACAGACAGTAAATCATATAATCACATGGCTTACAGACATCATCACAGACAGTAAATCATACGATCATTTGGTTTACAGACAGTAAATCATATAGTTATTTGGTTTACAGACATCCTATAGTTTACAAACAGTAAATCACATAATCATATGGTTTACAGGCATCATATAGTTTACAGACAGTAAATCATATGATCATATGGTTTACAGACATCATATAGTTTACAGACAGTAAATCATACGATCATATGGTTTACAGACAGTATGAACTTATCAACACTGCCATGTTCAAAGGAAAAAAATGAAGCATTCTGTACTTGGAAAAAAAATCTGTAATTAGTCTATTCACAAAATTTAGAGAAGAATAAAATAAACAGGGAAAAGCAAAAGAACATGAAGCATAACGGTGAAAAATGAAATATAAGATAAGTAGAATGTTCTATTGGTTTTATACGTACTCAGTAGATCGTAACACAGTTATTTAATGTTCTTGATAAAAAATAACGACAATCGAATTTCTTTCATGTGAAGGTACATAACAAAACATTTATTTTTGATTTTAATTCGTAGTAACTCATAACAGGAATGCACAGATAGTTCTCTCTCTGTCCGTTTATCATTTCTAAAATTACATCACTTAGAGTAAGTGCAGAGAAAATTCTTGGAATGCGTCGTAAATGCTTGACGTTTATTGTGACGTCGGATTGCAATTTTTGTTTACAATCCATAGAGAGTACCTGCACAGCTGTATGCTTTTTTTAAGCTTCAATCACGGACGGGAAGGGAGTTTGAAGAGACATACATTTTTACTTTTACATGTCATGCAATGAAGTTTTAAGTTTGAACATTTTTGACTAATATGAAGTTGATTGATGAATTCCGAAAATATGGTTTCGGAATTATACTTGATAATTCGTATTCGAAATAAAAGCTCAAAAATACATCGAGATAGATGGTTGAAATTCGTTGTTTAGTATCTAAATAAAATTTGGAAATTTCTATCTTAAACTTTTCTATCATGTATGGTTCTATTCATTTAAAAAGAAAATATTCTATGCGTTCGTGATAATTTTGTCTATTTAACTACTTGCTATTATTTCTTATAGGGAAAATGTGTGGCACATTTGTTTTAGAGTAAGGTATCAAAGTAGTAATTAAAAACAGATGTTGAAATCGCGTAAATTAAGCAGAGGAAAGCATTGAAATTGACAATGTTATGTGAATATGTTATTTAATTTTAAGATTGTATAAAAACTGTTTGCTTTTAAATAATTAATTTCCAAAGTTGTTGCCAAAATTTCGATGGAAAAATAAAGAATTTGTTGATTATGAATATTATTATGGATACGAAGAGATTTGAAGAGAGGAACCTATTATGTTTTTCCGAGTATTTTTCTACTGATAAGTATAAAAACTGGGAGAGAGCAATGATTTAAAGTTTTTCTTAAAATAATCTAAATGAAACATTCTGATGGGAGATCTTTGATCCCTTCTGAAAAATCAAAGAAAGTTAACCTCATATTTACTTTTTGCCGAGAATTCTGTCCGTTTTTTACAGAAACAAGTCTACAAATAACTTTGATAGACAAGCACACACACACATGCAAGTTAGCCCTTGAGATTACGAAGGTTATTTTTATTTTTTACCGAGAATTCTGTCCGTTTTTAGATTGAAAATTAAAAAAAATATACAAAAAATTATCTTATTTAAAGCTACTTTTAAAAACATGTTTTAACTAGATTTATTTACAAAAAAAGTCTATAAACAACTTTGATAGACAAACACATGCAAGTTAGCTCTTCATATTACGAAGATTATTTCGGATGACAGCAACATGCAAACCAGTAGTTTAATGTAAAAACTTATTTATATATTAACTTAAGTTTAATAACTTATAATCAAAGACGGTCACTGTGTCAAAGCGTAACAATGTTACGCTCATAAAATAACTTTTCAGAGTCATAAGTAGATTTTCTTTTAAATAAGCTAGTCGAATCGAACCCAAACCAACCACGAGTGGCTGTAAATCCCAAACAGGTTTATTTCGTGCGTTGTAAACGATCCCTAATAAAAAAATTATTTATCTGCTTATTTACAATGGGAAAATCGAGTCTCATTTATGGATCACGAAAAACCCACTCAGCGGAATAATATCCCATGAACAATATGGCCCTGGAGTCTTTTTTGTGAGATCACATCGTAAAAGGTCCAAAGTGGACTAGAAACTAAAGGATCCAAGAACAAATAAAGAGGCCATAAGGAGAGAAAAATTCATTGGCCAAGGAAAATAATCTACAGCTACTATGCAACTCATAAACCGTTCGTTTCCGGTCAATAACCTTTGAAGTATTTTTGAGAAGAAGCTCTCGGCAGATATATTTATATATCATGCAATTTACATTGACTCTCGATCAACAACCTTATTATAGTTTGAAACACTATTTTTTTCTAAATTCATTCTTTTTCTACGGTGACAAGTTCTAACTGACAAATACTTTATTCAATTTTTAAATGTTTGAATTAATATTTTGATTTAACTATTTGCTGAAATAGCAAGATTATGCGCCAAGGGATTTTCATTAGTTACTGCATTAATTAATGTTATTATAGTTAAAAACCTTTTCTTTATTTTGTTCGGTTTTCAATAAAAATATGCTATTTTACTCATTTTTTACAGCATTTAATCTGAAAATGTTCTTGTTTGTAACAATGAAATTTGTGTGCTATGATATTGAAATTTTTTATATCTTTTTGCTGTCGGTGAATACGCAATATTTTGATATTCCCTTAATTTTATCTATTAGTTTTCAAATGATATGAAGCTCCTATTTTAATCAAGAAAGAATAAAAGAGTTTTCTTCCAGACAGTAATTATAAGCTTTTATTATTTTATTTTCCAAATATCACTAATATGAACTGGAATATATAATTTTCTGTAGAATATTGGAATATGAGCAAACTAGAATACTTATTCTTAGATATTAGAAATATTCTGAGAAGATAATATATTAAAGGCCTAAAATTTAATAAAGGATTTTTAAAAAACTTTACAAAATAGAGTTTTTATCAGAAAATTAAGAAGCATAATTGACTTTGTATCAAAAAACTCGGGATATAATAAAAAAATCTAAAATCGGCAGTTATTAAACAACATTAAATTGAAGAAATTCTTCTACATTCAATATATGAAATTAAAAAAATATCCTTTATGCAATTATATTTCCAATTACAGCATTTATATCGGCACCTCACTTTTCGATGAGCTTTGATTTGATCTCTATTTTGGCAAAAAATTATTTTCCACTTCTTTGTAAACCAAAACAAATATATATATATTTTTAACGCAATTTCTTATTCAACGTAATTTTATGCATAACAAAATACTTTTAATGAATATATTTTGCTCTTTTTTTTAATATGAAAAAAAAAATGAAACACTTCTATTTCATTTAAGTTTTGTATTATTACATTATTCTTTTCTCGACCGTTATCTGGGAAATTGATATCCTTAAAACATTCCTAGATGGGTAATAAAATGAGACAGTTAGGTCAGATACACTGTAATGAAAATAAGAAAGATGGTGAATATCTTATCGAACTCTTAATTTAAAACCATCTCGAAATGTTATTAGTAACGAAAAGAAGTTAAAAATGAAGACTGGAAAGAACCTAATAAGTCGTATTTCAATGAATATGGATAGTAAAATAGGTTATGAGCTTATTTTAAGTAAACAAATTATAGAATATTTTCGAGCTTTGTACGAAAGTTATATCTGATCATTGTGAAGAGAAGAGAAAAACAGATCTATAAAAATAATAAGCGCTTTTTGATGTTATTACTATTTCCATTTCGTATGCGTGGCTTTTGGTTATTTCCTTTTTACTGAGAGAATTTAAATATGAAATTGATTTTTATTCAAAGGATTCAGGTTTCATTCAAAAGCTCAACACATTTTTTTTCTGGAAAATAATATCGATTTTATGAAAATAGTTCTGTGTCTAAAGGTATAAATTAACTGAGATTTGTTTGGATTCCAATTGAGAAAACAAACACTGCGAACTAATTTCTAGATTCTAAAGTAAGCAATTTTTTTCATTTTATTTCACCAAATATTTCCGATTGAAGAAAAAAAATAAAAAATAAATAAATACTTAAATTTTTAAATTTCAGCTTTAAATTTGTTTTTACGACATTAATTTTTAAGCAAAAAAATTAGGACACTTGGTAGCGATATTATCTTGAAACAAAATGTCTCAGTAAGTTCTCGAGTTATAAACACTCATTTTTTTAAAACAACACTTATCGATCTACTAAAGAATGAATTTTTCCAAAATAATTCCTCATTTTTGCATCTTATTATACTAATTTAACAGCACGATATATTGGATAGAATTAAGCAATTATTTTTTATAGAAATGAAGCAATTTCTTTTGTAAGAAGAAACACAAGTGGTGATTTAAAATTTTACATAATATTTAAGACTTTAGTATTCAACCTAAAAAATTTTCTTGTTTCATTGATATATCGTTTCTTGACACATAGATGTACAACAAAATATTAATAGTTCCATGCACTAATCAAAGATTTTAGCACAGACAAAACTCCAGCATATTAAACTACACAATATACAACCATCATGAAAGACTGCAAATAATGAAAAAGGAAATACTAGCAAATTTCAAACTACAAACAAAACGCATTTTTAAATTTATCTCTATGGTATTTATACAACCATGTTTGGAATATGTGATCTCTCATAACGTCGATTTAAAACTTTTGCGAATTAATACATTGAAAATAAGGGTGATGCAATATTTTTGTATATCGTTATCATTTGATCATTAACTATAAAACTAATTGCATTTTTATAGTTTTAATTTAATTTCCTTTGATTCATGCTTATAAACTCATATTTTTAATTACTCTAAAATTTCCAGAATTCTATTTCCACAGTTGTGTGCCATGATGAAAAAAATCATGAAATAATATTCTCATATTTTCAAAATTAAATGTTCATTTAATTACTTCAATTTTGATTCAATATCGGAAGCTATACTCTGGTCGTCAATTAAAGAAAACATAATAATGAATAATTATACTTATAAAATAACTAAAGATTGAATCAAAAATAAAAAAAGCTTTAAACATACAACTGATTCAGTACTGGTACTGCTTTTACTATTTCAGTAAAAAGGAGAAATAAACTTTTTTTAAAATAAAAATTTTTGATACCAAATCAAAACCTATAAAGGTTTGAAGCACTCGTAACAATATCATAAAGAAGCTAAGCTCAAGTGAATAGAAAAAAAAGGAATTTTGAAATATTGCAAAAAAATAAATAAAATGCATTTTAAATAAGATTAAAATTTCGGTTTATTTAAATATTTATGTCAAAACTTTTGCAACTTTTAATTCCAGATTTTTTCCGATGAAAATAATTTTCTGTATTGTATTTCAAGAATAAATATTTTCCTTTAAAAAAATTGTATCCATTTTTAAAAAAATATTCTTATCAGAATTACTTTTTATTGGTTAAATCTCTTTCACGATTTATTAAACTAAATTATTCAGATGCGATAGACCAAATGGTTGCCTCGTAAAAATAACAGATACGATTTGCTCTAGTTTTCTTCACATATCCAACTGCTTCATCTTCACAAAATCATTTAATTAAAAAATAAATCAATGAGAGCAGATACAACAACAACAAATCCTTTCACCTAATCACCATTATTCATTAATCCAATTCATCGCCTTGCAGACTCGACTCCTAATGAATTCCCACCAGAAAAGTTAACGCTCTCTCAGATGAATTAAATATCGATTCATTTTTTTCTCTCTCTCCAGTCCAGACAGGCATCCCTTGGTCATCTGACATGATTTCTGGATCAATGTGGGTCAGTCGCGTCAGAAAACCCTTTTTCTCTGGAGGTGCGTTCGAGACCGTGACATCTTTTGTTTTGGGGACCGCTTCGTCGCTCCCATTGTCCCATGTTTTGCATCGCGAGCGAAAAAAGGGACAAACTAGTTGCTGCTAACAATATTCGAGTGATAGTTTATGTTATTTCACGGTGGTTAGGCACTGGGGAATCTATTTTTGTGCAAGTCGCTTTTAATAAGAGGCTTTCGAGTGTGGAAGAATAATGAAAAACGAAAGCCCGAGTTGGCATCAAGGAATAAAACTGTCTGCATTTTCTTCCTGAATCGAAATTATCAAAAAAATGTGTAATAGGATCTCAGAGGAATAAATCTTCGAAGATCTGATCCTGTAATTGTTATTTTTTTTTTTTTAATAAAATGTTATGATATGCCCAAACTCTTCCTAGTCGAAGTGTTCTTAAGATGTGCCTGATAATCCTGATCAAACTCGATACAATGTTATTGGGAGTAAACAGCTTTCAGAACATTTTATTTTTCGGATTGATATCAAAATATGAGCTTTTAGACTGGTAGGCAGACCATATTCCATCCAAAAATTTACCCTGTGAGCGAGACTTGGAGGAATCTTTTATAGTCAAATACAATTCTATCTGTGTGGTTTACATTATTTGGCGTCACACGATCATTTTAAAACATTCTTCGCTTACTTACTAAAAATGGGATGTCACTTTAAGTAAACGGGTTTGGCTTTAAAAATTTAAAATAAGAACAAAATTATTTGATTGCACTTTACAAAGTTAGCACTCTGGTTAAAGGACTTCAATTGCTTCCAATTAACTCCTCAACGCCATTAGCTAGCAGATTTTTAATTATTTATGGCAATTTACCTATTTTGTTTACGTTAATACATAATCTTATAAGTGTTGCATAACTTAAAATATTTGTATTAATGCCGCTTCTTAAACTCCTAACCATAGCCATGGCGCAGTGCAGCCAAGATTGGCTTTTGGACAAAAATAAAATTAATTTTCTATCTGTTTCACAAAGTATGATGTAGCATTTTATATTATCAAGGTCTTGATATTGTTTAACCTCTTGCCTGATTATCTCGAGCTATCTTTGGCTTGTATATATTGCAGTTAATTATTATCCCAAGAAAACTCGAATGAAGCAGAATTTGTCCGTATGATTTGTTTTACCACGGTTTTAATTATTTAATTTAATTTTATCACGGAAATGAAAGGAAAGATCCAGCTTTGATTGGCAGTTTGCTACGTTTTGTTGGTTTCGCGGTTCTTTAGGCGGGATTGGTCACGTGTTTTCCCTATTCTATAGTATACGTCTGCTTGTAGATTATGATGTATAAATAAGGATAACTGCGTTGAAAAAAAATAATGGCAATGATATAAAATAGCGAAAGCAATGGTTTTTTAGACAGTGATTATGAAGATAGGGATTCCTGGTACTGAAAAAAAAAAAAAAAAAAAAAAACCAAATCCAACGTGACAGTGTACTCTGTACTCCCGTAAAAGAGATTCCAGCTGTAAACCAATAAGAAAAGAGACCAGATACCAGTGTACAAAATGCCAAGTTTCACTTTGTTTTATCCCTTGTTTCAAAAACTGTCTTACAAATATCAATATTTAATTTTTAATTTTCATTCGTCCAAGATAACTCGGGATAGTAAACTGGTATTAAAACTATATTCTTTTACACCAATCAAAAATATTAAAAAATCAACTTAAAATCTAAATTTTTTGTTTTGTTTCGTTTCCTTATGTTTAGTAATAAAATTTTAAAAAATGGGAGGAGTTTTTTCCCCCCTTTTTCCAAAAACAAATTGTAAAGAAAGTGCTTAAACACCTTGGCAGTTCTACTGTGCTCATAATAAAATTTCAGATATATTCACTTCACATCAACACTTAACTTTTCTGTTAGCATAAACCATATAAAACGAGGCTGAAACAAAACAGGAAATAAAATTTTAAAGAGGTTAATTTGGCATTTTTTATAACTGTGTAGTGATGAAGATTTAAATGCCGAAATTTCAGGTGACGCCAAAATAATATGATGAATCAGATATTAGATACTACCTTCTGCTTACTGATATCAACGTGTAATAGTTTACTGATGCTTTTTGCAGTGTAATCTACATTGTAATGTAAAGATAATGAATATCACACCTTAATTTAGAATTTCTTCATCTATTCTTGGGAAAAGTTTAAAATAATTTATTATTCTTATATAAAATTAAGTTCAGTTATTTTAACGTCATGTTCTTTAACGCAGCATTAGGTTTATTTTGGAATGGATTTCTTAATTTTGAATAATAATAAAAATATTTGTAGATGCATAATAGTAATAAAAATAACTGCAGTTAGATGACAAAGCCGTCACCTGAGCTGGTACCCTCCCCTCCAAATTTCCACACCACACTAGAGGGAAGACGTTTTGGCCCAACGGATTTAACGTATAACAGACCCAATTGCAGGAAGGTTCTTTGATGGAATCGGGTGTCGAACCTGGAGTCCTACGGTCCCGAATAGGAGCCTCTCCACCAGGACATCTAGGCTATGCCCATTTTTTTAATGATTGAAGTTAACGAAGGAAATGATTAAACAAATACGGTTCATAGATGATAGGCTTTCTTTATATGAAATAAATAAAATTTTTGAATATTTTTATTATTATCATTATTTTTCATCGAAGATCGTGTAAAATACATTGAGTTTAAATCAATGGATATAATAGCACTGTTGGATTTCAAAAACCTAAATTTAAATTTCATGCTTTCAATTTTATTAGTTTTCTTAGCAATTGTAAGAATAAAAAATGCTAAAAAATAAAAAGTAATGAAGGAAAAGAATCGTTATGTGTGCAATGTTATGCACCAAAATAAAATTCAGCAGAATAGAGAGGTTTCATGCTTTCATAATCTGTAATAAGTTATTTGCATTCCTCAATTGACGATTTCTTCAAAAGAAATTAAGGAAGATAATGATATTTCATTTTCATATGAATGCATTTTGTTAAAATTTCGTTTTCCTTGAGCATTTTTATTGTTTAATGCGAGAAAATTTCTTAATTTCCAGCTCCTTAAAAATGCATTTACAACCAACCATATACTACAGATTAAATCCCCTCATACGGCTCTGCTGTTTCAATAAAAACCGTTGCATCATCGGCTTTTCCAATGACAAACTGTTTACTTATGCAAGCGGTTTCATTGTTAGTTTATGCAAATGAAATAAAGCACCCGATGATGATCTGGTCCTACTTAAATGATCAATTACTCTCTTCACTTCGCCATTATTATTGCTGGGAAAACAGGTTAAGCAATCTTAAATGCTATTAAAGAGTGTATTATCTCGTTTGTGTTGTGAGTAAATCTAGGAATGTACTTGAACTATGGGTGATCATCAGCTTTTTAATATTCCACGATGTTCTTGGGATCCTTGTACTCTATTTTTATTATTATTAACGCACACAATTTAGATAAAAGTAACTGGAACAGAAAAACGAAAACAATGGCGAAGAAGACGGAAACCATACTGTGAACTGAACTTAGAGAGAGTTGTTACATTTAATGATTGAGTCCTGATTATTCAAGACACAATGAAAACGAATGGATAAAATAATCAACGTGTGATTAAGTACCTATGGATAAATGAGTGGGTAATCTGATTTTATAGTTAGCGGTAAGTTAGTAATGAGTCCTGATTCAAGGGTTTAAACACAATGAAAACGAATGGATAAAATAATCAGTGGGCGATTTAGTATCTATGGATAAATGAGTAGGCAGTTCGATTTTATAATTAGAAGCAAATTAGTAATAAGTCTTGATTGAAGGGTTAGAACACAATGGAAAAGAAACATTAAAAATTCAATGGTTTGTTTATTTTCTATGGATAAACGGAGTAGATAGTTTCATTTTATAGTTGGAGATAAATTGTTATATGTTATACTGATAACTTCTATTGCTTCTCTGCTTTATTTCTATCGCTATTCTTTCGATTTGTAGTTTCGTGTGGACTTTATTCATTTATTTATTTGCCATTGATTTTTCAAAAGAGAAAGTGATAGTTCTTTTAAAAACTGCATCAGGTTAGAAAACTTGTCTGAAGAGTTGAACACTTTCAAAATAACTCAAAATTCACTAAAGTCTGTTTTTGGTTTTAAAAAAATCCCTTTTAAAACCAAATTAATTGCATAATATTTTTTATTAAGGAATTATTTTGAATAAACTTGATGAAGATGTAGATTTGTAGGAAATAGATTAAATTTTAGAATTATAAATGTCTGAAAGATAAAAAAAAATCTTATACAACATAATTTCTACATAAAAATTATTTTTTATTTATTTTTTTCTACAAGACATTATTTTTTAACTAAAATGTAATGTAAACATATAATCAAATAGAAAAATAACAATAAGCTGCATCATACAATTAAAATTCACCTTCTAAACCAAAACATCTTGCTAAACTCTAAAAAAGTAAAAAAAAAAAGAAAAAAAAAAAAAAAAAAACGATGCAATGGCATATTGA
This sequence comes from Argiope trifasciata, assembly GCA_026543055.1. Classification (NCBI taxonomy): domain Eukaryota; kingdom Metazoa; phylum Arthropoda; class Arachnida; order Araneae; family Araneidae; genus Argiope; species Argiope trifasciata. The sequence goes on from JAPMOQ010062052.1 coordinate 1,108,582, forward strand.
CAAGGGAATTAAAGGTTTTAACTGGTAAGAATGCTAATTTAAAGAAAGTGTTGAAGAAAAAATCATATAATGATTATGATATTAATTAAAACTAAATGCACAATGAAATTTTAAAAAGTAATTTCGCTGGCACCACTTATTTTTTCCATGACATTGAGAAATTTTGCCAGAGAATTTTCTTTTCAAACCTATCATTATTTATTATAGGATCCAGCCTGTTTTTAGAGTAATTTGAGCATATAGATTTTGTTTCCCATACTGGATTACAAAATGATACTGCTGAAATAAAGCAGACAAAAAAATTCTTAGATCTATTTTGCTTTCGAAATCAAGATTTCAAGCCTTGACACAAGAAAAATATAATATTAGCGGTCAAGGTCTATCTATAAATACTTATTTATTCAACTTATGATCAAGATGTTATTTGGACTGTGTCTTATCAACAGAGATTTTACTAAAATAGAGACAACGAAATAAGATTTATTTATTTCTTGATATATTTGAAATTTAATAATAACCATACACTAATTAATAAAATATATTTGAATCTTAATTGCGTTGCAGATTTAAAACTAGGCGGGCGTTAAAGCATTCAAATAAATAATAAAAAACTTCTGAAACTACTGAAAAAGTTCACGGTTTTTTAATTTCTTTGATGAAATCCCAATTTAATTAGATGAAAGACAAATTTTTAAACTACAAGAGGGATTATTTCACGATTGGAAAAATCTTATTCTCTTCATCAGATTTGGCAACATATACGAAGGAACTTCTACGGAAGTGAGTCTTGAACTTTTGGTCTCCTATCACGGATTTAACTTTACCTATCAAACCACTGCAATCCTAAAAAATATTACGGAGTTGATACAAATTAATACAAAATATTGCAAATGTCCCATTTTTTTAAAAAAGAAATTATAAGAAAATACAGCACACTCTTGAGTATCCGGTTCATGATTATCTGTCTTCCGTACTATTCTGCCTAATTTTATTTTATCGTAATTAAATGAAACAACACACCTATTAAATCATCTGATACTCTAACCAAATTCCAAACCTAAAATCTCTAAGATTTGATTCTTATCTTCAGATTACCTTTTCATATCAGTGAAATCATTTATTAGTGAAAAATCAAATCAGTTAAACCAATTTTCTTAAGAATTAGACTTACGATTTACGTTAATGTTTTGTTTATGTTTCTTGCATTTTAATTAAGTATTGCTAAATTTATGTTAAAATGTGAACAGGTTATATCTTTTAACTGACTTTATCTCAAATAAATTCTTGAAACTTTTAGTGTTATATATAAACATAAATAAACTATCAGTGCTGAGCCTTCTGTTTTAATTCGATACATTAATGGCGAGTGGTTCTATGATTCAACGGGTCTAGGCTACGTTCACATTGAGATCAATAGAGGGCTTAGTACACATGAAGGGAGAAAATACGTATTGTAACATTGAGTGTTGGTACAAAAACTTTGTCTTCTGGTATTGAAGGGCAAAGAAGTGAATTCATAGAACTCCTGCTTATTCGGCTTTTTTTTTTTGTAATCTGACCATTTTTTCCACTTTATTAGACCGGATACTCGGGAGAGGGCCGTAGTTAACACTAAAAATTATTTATTATTATATTTTATTTTACAAAACTAATTACTGAAGAAATTTTCCAATCTACTATAAAATATGGTCAGGGCCAGCCATCTGGTGGAGGGGAACGGGATGCGGCGTGTACTATGCATCTGGTTCCCTTGACTGAGGGCCCCCAACCATGATTAAGAATTAAAACAATGTTCTGAGCAATAATAATGTTGCACATACTAAAAGTCTACAAGCTTATTTCCATGTAGCTGGCTGAGCATTGATTGGTGCATTTATCAGGCAAAGATCACAATGATATCTATAAAAAAGCTGAAAAAGTTCATTTATGAATAAGGAAATTCCCTTCAGACTTGTTATGACAGAGCGGCGTGCCTGGGGCCCAGAAGTCGTGGCTGAGTCTGAGTTCAAATGAACTTGTAAATCATCAGCTTTTTACTTTTGTATGTATCTAATGTAATATTATTTTACAGCTCTTTACATTACCAGTTACTAATACAATAAAGTCTAAACCCTCTTTCTGCAAATTAAAATTAAATAAAGGATTATCTTCAGTCAAGCATATGGGTATAATCCTTAAAAACTCTTGCAATAGTATAAAAAAAATAGGAAAATTTGTAATTTTCCTGGAATAATTAATAGCAAAAACAAAATCATGCACATTAAATAAATATGCACGTGTTCAGGTTTTTTTTTAACTTTGCTAAAAATTTAGGGCCCTAAATGGTCTCTTGCACCCGTGTCCCTTCATAGAAAAGGGCGGCTCTGAATATGATCATTAATTTTAGTGCATAAGGAGTTTTGTTTTTTCAGCATTGTTTTCAAACATTTTTCATCTCTTGATAATAAGAAGACAGTATCAACATTTTAGTATCCTTGTTAAGTAACCAGATGATACGTATTAGATTGCACATTTTGATTTCGGACACTCTGTTGAAATTTGACCCGGCATCCCGGAATGAAAATTCAGTAGATATAATTAGTTTAATTGTTCATGATATGACATACATAACGTGCGCTGCATAACGGTTAAACGTGCCTCGACAGAGTAAAGAAAATTGTGATTCACGATCATCCCAACCGCCGTACCGTCGTGATGAGGAAGTTAAAGAGGCGCCGTGCTACACAGAAACGTGTGAGATAATAAGATGCTGTTTCACTCCTTATTTATTCAGGTTTTCAAACGGCTCGGCCGTACCATGGAGCGTCTGAACAGGAAAGATACTACACAAATTGTTTTGATTTTGTGCCCGTCTAACCTGCGATTTGTGTTATTTGTATGAGTTGTTGGAGTATATATAGATAACGGAATAAACGGTCAGTACTTAAAAGAAGTTGTTAGTTAAAGAGGAATTTTTGTATACCAAAACAAATTGTTAGTTACAGGATAAAATAAAAAGTTATCATATCTTTTTATATACTTTTATTCAATTGGATTATGCTTGTAAAGATGGAATGCTAGAGTCAATTTTTCTGTCGCTTCCTGACTTTAAAGAATTTTAAAGGTTACACGCTTGTGAATTCGCTATACCAATACATTATTTTTTTAAATCTAGAAATTAAATATATATATGTAATTATATTTTAAAATCTAATTCAAATCCTAATTAATTTCCTAATTTTATCTTAATTTAACCCTTATTAACTTAATTTTAAAATGTCCCCTTATTTCCTGATCCAATTCCACCTTTTTTTTTTTAATCAGCATTTTCACACATTTTAGTTGAGGGTTTAAAAATCTGCAATGCTAAGCAAATTCTTTTAAAAGTTACCTAGGTTCCCCTTCCCTAAGTTTACATGTGTCAAAATCCCTATCAGAAATTCATAGTATAAAATCACTAAGGAAAAATATTTCGGTCTCTTTCACCCTTTTGCATTTGTATCGCGAAGTGAACATATATTAATTCCATTGTCGATTCTTTCTTGTACATAAAGTATACCTCCTGGGATGAAATAAATCGAGTTTAAAAATTCAAAAGTGTATTCTGTCTTCTCGGTGACGAATCTGCTATACAAATTATGTGTTTACATTATATTTATTTATTTAAATACATTGCTATGTCATTACATATTTAATTTAATTACATTACTATATCGTAACCCTTTGTTATAAAAATGAGGAAAATAAAATTAAAATTAAATAATATTTAAAATAACAAATTATCATGAATAAAAACATTATAAAATAGAAATAGAAATAATAATAAATAAAATTTCTTACTTTTAATAAACTAATAAAAGTGTGTTTTCAAAAATACTTTTTAATATTTTCAAAAATGCTATGCAAAAATTTAAAGTTTAAAAATCCAAACACAAACATGTCCTACAAAATTTAGCTTTACTAATTAGTATTTTAAAAATTTGTAAAGGTATTCAGCATCACTTAAATGTTCTGTTTTCTGCACTAACTTATTAAAGCAACTAAAAGCCCATATAGTATCGATTAATTATATGTTCCTTTTGTATCGAGCTATAAAATTTATAAATTACCTCATTTTATCTTTCTAGTGTAAAATTATGAGATATCTATTCATCTGTGAGACACATATGTGACAGATATTAATGTATATACATGGGATTGGATATACTAATCCATACCTATAGTTAAGTAACAAGAGAGATTTCTTAACTGAAACAATCGAATATAATTTATGACTATTTAATGATTATACAATAACTTTCTATACTGAAACTACAAGCCGACTAGTAGTTAGATCTTGAGATACAATCTTTTCAAGATTTATTAAGATAAAACTTTTTCGCTACTATTTTCTCAAGATATGGATTTATTTTCATTATTATTATTTCTTTTCTATAAGAAAGTTTTCAAAGATCAAAATGATTATCATTTTGCTCCTAGGTTTAATCTTAATCTCCAAAGACAGAAGTTACAGAAACAATAATACACATCGAGATTCAAAAATGACATTTAATTCAATTGTAAATGATTTAACAAACAATTACACGAAAGGACATCATAAAAGAAGATTATCTACATCATTATCTACCTCATAAGTATTAGATTTATAAAATAAAAATATCGATTTAAAAAGAAGATAGATAAGACTGATAATTTGCCTCTGATACTTGTCTTATCTGCATGCTCTTAGAATTTGAATATTAATATGCAATATTGTTTACATCATATCCTTCCATAGGTAGCCTATCATGCAAAACATCTCATAACTAATGCTTAAGCAATTCCTGAAGTTAATGACTCTTTTTTTATATTTTAATTGACTACGATTCATTACATTTTTAAACCAGACGTATTTTATGTTCGGTAACTAGTGCTTGACGGATTATTTGTATCAGCCATAACGTTAGCTTGTAATTTAGATGGAATCTCCTGGTTCAGCTTGACATTTTGAGAAATTATTAAATAAAAACAGATAAACAAAAAAAATGATTTTATTACTAAGAATCAATTTTCCTTAGCCATAGAAGAATAATTTCATCGCAAAATTATGTAGATATTAAGAAACAGTGAAATGAAACAAATGCAGATGTTTCAACTTTATGATATTTATTAAAAAATGCAACAAAATGATAGTAATTTCAAACTTATTATTCAAGCGCTAAATTATTCGCTTTCGAATCGAGATTTTTTTTTTATTGTTCAGAAGTACGAAATAGTTTTTTTATTACACTGAAACACATTAGATGGATTTAAAAGCTTTTAGAAAATTGACTGTCAACCATGAAATAATTCTCAACTATTAGAATATCAAAATAATCTTACATCTAGTTAAAATAAAGACACGAGATAAATTGTATTAAATAAACGGAAAGTTTAAATTGAGATAAAAATAATTGTAACTCTTAACAACAACTTAAAAAGCACTTATTAAATAATTCATGTTTTAGAAAAAAAACAGCATCGTCAGATTTCTACAAAATTCTGTCATATTTTATACCATTCCAGACTTTGAAATAATGTCTAATAGTTAATTTTATAATTCGATAAGATTATTCGATTAAACATTTTCCTACAAAAATTTCTAAATATGAAATTTTCTTTGTTTCTTTAATTTATCATTTCATCATTAATTTAAGAAATCCAGAATTATTTTCTGAAAAAGGTTTTATGTGAAAATACTATATTTGATTTTAAAGGCAGTACTGAAAATTACTTTCTTACTTATTTTTGGTGAAGGTTATTAGATAAATATACTCGAAAGGGTAATTTTAGAAATTCATCCATCAAAAAATTAAATTACGTATTTTTTTAAATAATTTTTTCTCAAATAATTTTAAAGAGCATTTAATTATATTTTAAAGAAGGAATAACATCCTTGAAGATCGCTGAAGCAGTTAAATCAAAATACAATCTGATCTAACTGTTTTAAAAATAATCCATCTTACCTTTGATCATAAACATAATCATAATTTTAAAACATACTTTTATTTGCAACAAAACATATAATCTGGTCTTAAGAAAATTAAATAAATGTTTCAAGTGAATTAAATGAATGCCTATTTGTTTTTAAAAATAAAATTACTATCTACTAAGCAAAAATGCTTTGAAAAAGGTTAGATTTTTTCATTAAAAAATCTAAATTAAACTAAACTGAATTAAAAGAAATTAAACTAAATTGAAAATGTGATTCTAGGTCCTTATGTATAATACACTCCCGAGTTTGCGACTATCCAACTTCCGTACTATGCGGCATAGTTCTCTTGCCTCGTAATTAAATGAAGAAAGCTAGACGTCTACTAAGCCATTCATTAAAGACCATATCGAAACCTAAAAACCGGAAGTTTTGACTCTTATATTACGGTTATCTTTTCATATCTGCGTAATCATTTATCGTTAAAAAATAAAATCAGCGTGTGCCAAATTCTTAAGAGATAAAGCTGCGAATTACGTTGATGTTTTGTTTATTTTTCCTACATTTAAGTTGATCATTACAGAATTTATGTTGAAATGTTAACAGTTTATATCCTTTAACTTTTTTTTCCATAAATTCTCGAGACGTGCAGTACAGAATATAAACATATATAAACTACCAATACAAAGCCCTCTATTTTCACTCGACATGTTACCGGCAAATGCTTCTGTGATTGCGGCCAAGTTCATATTGACATAAGTGAAGGGCTTAGTACTCAATAAGAAGTGACAAAATACGTATTATAACAATAAGTTTGGCATAAAAATTTTGTCTTCTGGTATTGGTGGGCAAAGAAATGAGTTCATAGAACCTTGGCCTATCCGGCCAATCCTTCCGCCCCATTTGGCTGTATACTCGGGAGTGTATTGAATATGAATCCACATTCATTCGAGTATATTTTTTCCTCTAATTTTTAAAATAAGAACTCACAAAACACATTTTAAATCAATAAATAAAAATTAACATAGATCAGTAAATAAATGGAAAAGCAAAAGAAATTAAATATGAGTAAAATAATAAGTAAAAATATAAAGTAAAATATGCGAGGGAGAAAGAAAACAACAACAAAAACTCATGACCTTGGTCATGTTAATAAAACATTATCCAATCTGGTTTTCCCACTGTCAGCAAATCAAAACAATTTACACTTACCCACTTTATTAACGGCTTTTTTCTGATTGTTTATAAGGCTTTCAAAAGCAAGCCTTTGTTTTCCGTGCTGAAGCAACGCTGTTTCTGTTACCTATGTGCCAACACCTTAGCAGGTTAGAAGAGAACTGGCCTGAAGACGAATTTTTATTTTAAGTTATCTTTACTATCTATTGAAAAGTTGCGAAACGAACTCGAAGCGAGCTATCGGAACAGGTCATTCTGGCTTCCGCATTCTGCGGCTCTTTTTATTGTTCTCAGAGGCATCATCGCCAACACTTTTTTTAGAAATCGAAGTTAGAATTCTTTGTAAAATCAACGGCAGCTGATAATGTAGAAATGAAAAGCATAAACTTAAAAATATTGTCATACGCATAAATGTTGAATTAAAGGTTCAGTAACACCATTTGCAGCTAAGATTGAGAATATTAAAACATAAATTTTGTGTGGACAAGGTGCTGCTGCAAATTTAAAAATATCGAATGTATAAAAATGGATTTTTGTTAGTTCGTATTTTATGCATTGCCATACTTTTCTAACTTATTGCTTTAAACCAAGGAAATCCACGATTTTCAATTAAATATGTTGGATCGCACAAGTTTGACAGTTCATTTGTTTTTGGTAAAGACGAAAAAACAAAAACAAAAAATATGTTGTCTATCCTAAAGTACACTTGAATAATAAAGTGAAAAAATCGTATAAATATTATTTATACTTCTTAATATATCATTCAATTTCAATGAATGTATTCATTGTCGACAAGAAAATAAAAGTCAATCTTTCTGTCATACCTAATTAAACGAGATAGCTATTTCGAATTTCAAACGATATTTCCAAAATTACTTCTTCTGCAGCAGTAACGCACCGGAAACTAGTTAGTTAATTATAAAAATTTCAGCTGTTGACAAATGGTAGCTTTAAAGAAATGCTTGTATTTAATTACTTCCGTTATATATTTATTATACTTTTATTATTATTTATCTTTTTTATATCATCAAATGTATGTATGTATGTATGTAAAGGAAAAATCATCATATGGCTCTTCAAAATCTCTGCTTTGAAATACAATGCTTATCAACTCTATGAAGAATATTGGGATATTTTAAAAAATAGCAAATGTTAATCGTTTTCAAACATTACATTTTTACCTAGAAAAAATGTTAATTTTATTTATTTAATTATTTTATTTCTTAAATCTATTTATATTTATTAACATAAATATAAAAAAAAATTTGGCAAATGTTCCAGATTGAAATAAACATTACAAAAATATTTCACAGTACATCCTCAATTTATTTCAAATACTTCCTCATATTTGCAGTAATAATAAAATACTTATCATTTACTTTTGTAAACCATTATTGAAAATTTCTGTTTGTGTACTGATCAATTTCAACTAATAAAATTGTACTAATCAATTTTCATTTTTCAAAACTTCAGATTCAAATAAGAGTTATTTATAAATATGATATATCGCATGTGTAGACACATTTTTTTAAATTTTATTAACAACAATTGAAATATTTATTATAATCTATTATATTCTTTAAACCATGTTAAAATAATTGCAATTTCAAAAAAAAAATCTTTTGCCGTAACATATAATTTTGTTCTCCCTTCGGGTTTCTGGTTTATTTTCGAACTTTGAGAGAGAATAAATCAAGAAAATGAATTACCCAAGCTACAAACCTTGCCTTGACCGCATTTTCAGAATGGGAAATTGTATATTTTTATCTTCCTAAACAACCATTCATTTTAAACTGACAAATTGATAAAAGTTTGAAGGCATTGTTTTGTAGATGTATTTGAAATTCGTCTTTTAAAAGGTTATTCCGGTTCGTCGAATAAAAAAAGAGAAACGAACTTAAATATCAACAAAAAATTCCTTCCTACTTTATTGAAAGAATTTTTTTTAATAAATGTTTCTTATCTATAATATGATTATCATTCGTATTTAATAAAATTATTTAAATTTTTATTACTATTGCTTTATACAAATTCATATTCCTACTTCTACATTTAAAAGACACAAAAATAAGACATAAAAGTTAATATACGTAATAGACACATAAAAGTTAATTTTCAGTGATAAATTTAGTTCCAATTGAACGAAAAAAATTTTATAGTTCAAATAAATTTTGTAAATTGTATTTAAAATCAAATATATTTTGCCTGAGATAGTTTCTCTATTCATTTTGTTCATTTATTAGAAAGAATACTAAATATGATTAATTTTTTAATTCATATTATAAATTTGCAAATGCAAATTTAATTATCTGGAAGCATTCAAATTGAAATTAGAAGAGCTATACGGATTTGTCACTTTTATTGATAACTCTCATCTTTTTTACTTTTTCAGTCATTTATTCGTTATTTCAATATGTTATTTCAAATTTTCCCTCAGTGTTGAATTTCTTGCAAATGATTTCAAAAATGGATTTAGCGTATGATAATTATTAATAAAATTACCAATATTGTGCAATTAATACCAGTTTTCAAGATTGAATTTTATAATTCACTTGATTTGGTTTAGATAAAATCAAATTCTATTTGAAATTAAAAATAAAAATATATTAATTGGAACCACATTATGTATGTGGTTTCAAATTCTTTTGTTAACCTGCACATTATTTATATAGATATTGACTGACTATTTAGTAATAATTTTGACATTTTTAGTCGATCAGGAATATAACTCTATTATTTTTTATATCTAAAAATATAATCAAATAATAAGTTAGATTAGTTGTTATATTAACTTCCCGTTTTAAAAGCAACCCTAGAGCTATTTCAGGATGGACCTCATAGTTTTGAATAAGCGATCAGGAGTATAACTCTATTACTTCTTTATATCTAAAACATATCATTGAATAATAGGTTAGATTAGTTTTACATTAATTTCCCATTTTAAAAATAACCCTAAGGCTATTTTAGGAGAGACCTCTTAATTTTGAAGCATAGTCACATGACGAAGATGACAATAGAAAGGCACCCTCTCTCTAAACTTCCACACCACACCAGCTGGAGGATGTTTGACCCCGACAGGTTTAGCGTGCACCAAACCCGCTACACAATGGTTCCTCGGTGGAATTGAGTCCTGAAATCCACTGACTTCGAAGTCAAACCCTTACCTTCAGGCTGCAGCTGCTCATAGAATCATGGAATACATTCCTGATATGTTTCAAATGCGTCTAGCGAATTAAATTTGGAATTTCATTGCACATTAAACAGGAGAAGGAAAATGTTTCTTTTAAGATGCCATTTTCGTGTCACATTGCTGTTACCAATTACAGGTTAAGTCATTTTACTTTATATTAAAAATATAGGAGAAATGCAATTACGAGTGTCGAAACACAGCGAAAGTCAATGGGTTCTTTAAATAAGGACATTCGTATTACATGGTAACAACTATGTGAGAAGAAAATGACAACATCTAACACTTTTGTATACAAATCTATCTAAAAGCTAAAAAAGTGGTTTTATGATAACATATTTCTTAAAATAGATACATACTGTTATAACAATTATTTTTAATAATTTTAACTTAACTTTAAAGATATTTACGAACCGAGAGAGAGAGAAAAAAACTAGTTCTCATTTCAATAAAAGAAAAGGAAAGCTTTCTCGAAATAATTTGATGCTGACGAGAAAAGTGACAGTTAACTTCATTTTCCAAAATCTGTTTACCAAGTGTATCATAGCTAAAGCTTTTTCGCTCTGATAACCATGGAGGTTAAAAGCAATCTGTAATTTAATCAATTCTGAAGCATACATTAGGCACATACTCTTTTATGTATATCTAGAAAGTGCAACCTAGGGGTGTTTTTAAGTATGCATCGTTGATCGAATAACATTAATACTCATATCAATACTACAGCTAGATCTGTGTAAGCACTGTAGCACGCGTATTATTATTTACAACTTGACATCTTTATAACATACAGGAGAAGAAAAAAATCTCTCTGTTTGACGATCCTGGAAAGTTCACTCAACTCCTTGCATTAGGAAATATCGGCAGTTCAAAAGAATGCTTTCTATATCTATTACTAAAGAGTAAAAAAATGGGCTAAATCAAGAACTTTTATTTTTATTCTGCAATTAAATTTAGGGAAAATGAATTATTTTTAATTTAAATATGATCAATCCCTTTTTTAAACTTAACAAATGGTATCAAAAATATAAAAATTTATGTAAACTCAATTATAAGGAAAAACTTGTCTAAGCAAAGCACTAAATTTTATCGTCTACTATACTATTTACTTGAACTAAATGTTTTAGAATTTTCACAAGAAAATATTTTATGCATATTCAAATAACTAGCGCACTATACTCTCACCCATAATTTTGATTAAAACTTTCCATATATTTTGGAATTATATATATACACACATATATATATACAAAAATTTCAAGGGACAAACTATTATTTTTCAGGGAGTAGTCTTGCAAGCCAAAAAATTCAGGAACTAATAATTTTTGTCAAACTTTTGAATCTATTTCGAAAAATTCTTGATCGTCGCTATAAAAAATGCACCAGCTTCATGTTTTACCAATATTGAAATCTGATTCTATTATGAATTGTATGAGTTTACACATTGTGATGTTTTTATTAGTAAACAAATTAGTAAAGAGTTAAAAGTAATATAGAGTTAAAATAGTTAGAGTTAAAATATAGTTAGAGTTAAAATATATATATAATGATCTGAGTAACAATATGGGGGTTATATATAATCATAATTGTTAGCGTAATTCCATTTAGCAACCAAAGTTATTTTTATTCGCTTTTAAATGGGAATTCCCGTAACTGAATACTTTTAATGCAGAATGTTAGACGATGCTTCAATTATGAATTTATCTGCCACGGAAATTGGATGCTTCTTAAAAATGTCTTTTCTTAAGTGACTGCGATGTATAAAGTGTCCAACTACTCAAGAAAAACGATAAAAACATATCCGTATTGCCCAAGTTGCTTAAGTGGTCCATCCATTATAGTTGATTGTTAATTTTCCTTTTTTTTCGGCTGGTTTCATTGGTCAAAATAGATCATAGTTACAGTGTAATTCTTTATGTTCTGTTTTCTTTAGGAAGCAACATTGCGCGATTCTTTCACCTTTAAATGCCAATTCATTTCTCTGACGTTTAGAATAAGAGTCAGAAATCAAAATGGCTGTAAAGTTTTGGCCTCTGGAAGATTCCTCTTTATGATTTTTAAAACACAAAGCGAATTTTTATTCTCTTTGTGTTAGCAGATTTATTGTCTTTTAATGTCTTCAGTTTATGATAGTGTAATACGCTTTAAAACTGTTGCATTAGTTTAATTTTAGAGTCAATTATGTGCATCTTGTAGAAAGCAAAAAGGTTATGTTGCCATAGCATAGAGTTAGAAAGAATTTGTTTGGGTATTTTTCTGGTCATACGCAGTTAAATTAATTAAGGTTATTTTTTGACAAAAAAAGAATGACAAGAAATAGTAGTTTTATGTCGTTAATAAATAAATTTCTAAAATAAAATACTGTTTCTAGAGTATATATTATTAAGTATTTCCTACTGTTCAATTTACTTAAGAAATTGTTTATTCGAAACTATTTCTTTTCATGGAATTTTTTTAAAAATCGAATTCAATATTAATGGTGTATTTTTCTTTGCCAAAAATTACAAGGTACCTAAAATTACTGATAATACTACACACGAAATGGTGACATTTTTTCTTTAATAAATAAATGTTTAAAATAAAATACAATTTTTAGAGTATGCATTATAAAGTATTTCCTACTGTTCAATTTACTTAAGAAATTGTTTATTCAAAACTATTTCTTTTCGAAGAATTTTTAAAACAAATCGAATTTAATATTAATAGTGTATTTTTCTTTGCTAAAAATTACAAGACACCTTAAATTACTGATAATACTATACATGAAATGGTGATTTTTTTTTACCGTAGTGTACAAAATTTTCTAAAAATACATTCCCCTTTCTTTTTTCTCAGTCTAGATTTACAGAGAATTTTTAGAAAACAAACCTGCTCATCGTGCTGTAGTTGTGGAAAGGGCAGTGTTCGAATTACAAAAGGCTAGCCGAAAAAAATTATGAAACAATAATAAAAACGCACAATGAAAAACTACTGCGAATCAATAGGTGGAACACAGCAAATTATTGTTCTTTGGTCTATTGTTCTGACTTATGTAGTCTCACGACCACGTGACCTTTAGTCCGAGAACTGATTTCGGTTGTGGATGAATGAGAGGTTACTTGTGTCGTGAACCATGCACAAAAAACTCTCCCCTCACTTTAGGGATTGTGTCGAATGGTCAGAGCCGTTGTAAAGCGGTTTTAGAAACAAAAGAGAGTTTAGGAAGACACTATTTTTTCTGTTCGGATCAATTTAGCTTTAGATACTGTTGTACTGATTTAGTAGCACGCCGTTATGTCGTAGGAGTGGAAACTAGACCAAAATTGAATCAAAATAGCCTTTCCCGTCAGTGGCTTTCTGGAAATGAACAATCACAGTTATTCAAAATGTCTCTTATTTTTTACTAGCCGCTTTTGGCGACCAGCTGGTTCACCATGCGTAATGCTTTCTAAAATTTTCATTTAAATCACATATTCATTAGCCTTGAAGTAATTTCGGGCATTGATTGGCCTGAAATTAAAAATGTTTTTTTTTCGGTGATGTTGCCAAAATAAGTATGTTTTTTTAAAGAAAGCGGAAAAGGGAAAAAAATTATTGAATAAAAGATTTAGATGTTACAAACGATTATAGAAACATTTGCTTTGCATTTATTTTTTTAGAAAATATCACATTTCATATTTCTTTTATTTTATCCAGTCACGTTCTAAAAGTTGCCTTTCTTTAGATTTAATTTGCGATGATAGTTTTTTTTTAAATTTGAACTTCCTTCATTGTTTTCTTTTCATTTTATCCATTCACGTGCTAAAAAAACATGTTTAAAATATTTCTTTAAAAATTCGTTAAAAATAGAAGCTTTAAGTTATACAATAAAGAAACTAAAAAAGAAAGCTAATTTAAAGAGTAATAGAAAGTAATAGAAAGCTAAACACTAATATCATTAGAAAGCTAATTTTTTAATCTTTAAATTGATGTAAAAATCATGTTTGTGCAATTATATTTTCGGAAGTTATAGTGGAAAAACGTCGAAATTTCGCTTAGATTTTAATTAATTCAAATTCTAATTAAAAATTCGAAAAAAGGGCTCCGAGGTGCGCATTCCCGACCTCCAAGGTATACATCTACCAAATTTGGTAGCTGTAGGTCCAACGGTCTGGCCTGTAGAGAGCCAACACACACACACACATTGAGCTTTATTATAAGTATAGACATAGATATAGATGAATTTAGTACAATTTTTAAAAATGAATCCAATATGACCAGATAAGATTTCTGGATTATCATTATATGCTTAATATGTTTATGGAATTTAATACATGCAATTTCATTTAAAATAGCCGAAAGTTGCATGTTAATTAAAATCAAATGATAGAATTTTAACATATTATTTCATTTCTAATACTTAAATTTTTATTATCGAAAAGGAATTTTAAAAGGATTTATGAATTTATAAGTTGTTATTCCTACTAAAATATAGGATACATATTATTTCATGTATAAAATAAATTAGAAAACATATACCTAATTAATTTACTCTTCTTAAATTAGTTTCAAATTAAGTTTAATTAAAAATTTATTAATTAAATCTTTAAAACTATCGCTTCTTTTAGTGTGGGTGCAATAATATGTCATCAATCTTTTATTATTACAAAAAAATGTTTGCAGCATATTGTATTTGATTATTCTGCATTTGTTAAATTTTTATTCATTGATTTTTTTTTCTAGACAGACGTGGAATTTTAATTAAAAGATATTTGTAGAACACCAAAGAAAGTGAAAGTGCTCAGTAATATAAATAGCAAAATTAATTCACTATGTCAAATGTCATTCATATTATTATAAAAGTTAAAATCGTTATAAATGTTTAAAAGAGGATGAGTCGTGTAATTGGAAAGTGCAGTAAATTAATATACATAATATAATAATAATATATAATTAATATATACAATGTACAGAATTCTAATTCTTATTCAAATTCCAATACATATACATAATATAGAATTAAAATGATCTTAGATCTTAGGCTTTTGTTGGTATTCTTGTAAAACAATATATGTAAATATTTCTAATAATACTTTATAAACATGCTGTATAGTAATATAATTGCATTACTATTAAAAGGCGACATTTAAAAATAGTAGAAGAGAATAGATAAAACATGAAATCTGGAAAATGTAATAATGAAAATGTTTTCATTTTATTCAAAATTTTTTTTATTTAATGAGAATTTTGTAATCATTCTAATTTAACTTCATAATACAACACTAATCTCGAAAATAAATTATTAGTTATTTATAACCAGATTTTAATTTTATATTAATAATTATAAATAATTATTCATTAAAATGAATTTTTTTATTGGTTCATTTGTTGAGTGTGAAGTTATAAAGTGTCATTTGGATATGCACATTTAATTTTTAATCATATTCTATAGATTTACAAATATATTATTCTAATTATTCAAGATTTATTTTTATGATAACTTCTAATTAATTATAATTTAATTGATTTCCTTAAAATATAAATGGAAACTATCTATAATATTTCCTTTCATTTTTATATCATTATTATCTATTAAATTTTTAATTTTAAGTTATGAAAACAATCAACCATATAGCATAAAAACTATAAATAAACCAATTCAAATCTCATTAAAATACCTTTCGTTTTTCTTGCTGAATTCTTTTGTTTAAAAATAACTTGTCAAGGCTGCACAAGAGAATAAATCATGTGGAATGAAATTACTTGATTTAATTGGCCCATTAAACTGATGTAGTAACAAACTTTCTAATGAATTATCTCTTGAAATTTTGTCAACATTAAAAAAAAAAAAATTTAACTTTAAAAATTTTTTTTAAAGCAATGGTTTTTTTTTTAAATTTTTTAAGCACTTACACATATTTTATGAATTATAAAATTATGAAATATTCTTGTCTATTCAAAAATAAAAATCTTCTATTGTATCAGAAAAACTGCGGATAGTAACCATAAATATTTCTACTTTTAATTATATTTACATATAATATTGAAATCAAATTATTTTTTCAATTGTAAAATTTTAAATTTTTTCAATTTATAAACTAATAGTTAAAAAAAATATGTTCAAAAAGTTCAATAAAATTTCGATGATTTTTTTTACTTTGAGTTTATTAAATCAAACATAAAAAGGGAATTATAATAAGCAATTGATAAATGATAATGAGTGATTTTAGCTGGAATCCTCACCCCCACCCTTTAGGAAAGCACTAACATTTTATTTTTTCTCAAAGTTAAGTTAAACAAGTTATTCACGATATAATTTAAGAATCAGATTTTTAAAAGATCAATAAATATAAAATATTTATACAGAAAGTATGATGTTTGAAAGTACTTTAATTAAAAAAGCAACTAATTTTTTACTGAATTATGGGATACAAAATTCTTTTATTCTAAAAAACAAACAAATCGCTTTCTACTGCAATTCAAAACAATGAGATAAAGGTTGATATGCTTCAGAAAAAATGTTGGTTTCAAAATGAAGTAAACAATTTATTTCTACTGTAAACTTTATTTAAAATTATTATTAAAATTTCTGATAGACTTAAAATTTTATTATTACTGAAGTTCTATGAAAATTAATTCAATAATAATATCATGTATTTCAAAGATATTTTTCTTTAAATTGTCAATTTTCTTTATTTTTTAAATAACCTTTCTAGCGATAAAAAATATAAAAAATACTCATATTAGGTTAAGAAATAGCAATTGTTGTATAAATCTAATATTTTTTGCCTCTATATATAAAATATCTCTTCAATAAAAAGGAAATAAATAACATTCTGCTATCAAAAGAAAATAACATATGAAATAAAAATTCTGAAGTATGTGAGTATATTTTTAAAATATATTCATATTTATGATGTTCAAAATAAATAAACAATAAATTTTAACGCTATGACATAAAATTATTCATAACCAATAAATCACATACACATTTCATGCATTTATTGATAAGTTCATTCAAAAATTTATTGCATCACTGAACTTTTACGAATTCCCAATTTATTTTTTTACGTTACAATAAATATTTATTTACGATTATAAATTTTTAATAAAATTTAAAAAAACATATTATTTTACAAACACAATTTTTCTTGCATTGAAAATAAAACACGGGTATCAAATTAAGACATATGGTAAATATTATTCTAATATAATAATAAAAAAAATTACCTTTTCGGCTAGTCCATTTTCCCAAAATTATACTTGATTTGCCAGCTTAAGTCTATTTTTCATGTATATCACGTTTTTCAGGATTTGTGTTAGAAAATCAGCATTGAAGAAAACATAGTAATGTCTATTAATTTCAACAGTGAGCCGTGAAGAACAATACCAGTCTTCCGGCATTTTTAAATCTTCCATAAATGCATCAAAATTTCAGACAATTTTCTTGTTTTGGGTTGAATAAGTTTTTTTTTTTATTCTCTTCATCTTTCACCAGTTCGCATCACTGGTTTTTTCCAATTCTTTTTCTAGAACAAAACTAATTCAGTTCAATTTTTAATGCTTTTTACAAATTCTCTATTTCATCGGTTGGGATGAGTTGTTTCTTTCCCGCTCCCACTGGCAGCAAATACGGAATCGTCTGCGAATCATCTTTTTTAGCGGCGTCCAGCGATGATCTCAATGGCGATTGTTTCTGGCGATCTTTTTCCCAACGAATGGAGAAAAACTCGTTCACATTTTCCTCATCCTTGTGAATTATCGCGGGAAACCGAAAACTGGCCTAGCAACAGGTCTCGTTTGGCCTCGTCACCTGCTCGTAAAGAACTTTGTGACGTCAGGAACTATAGCTGAAGGGTTTTACAAGCAAACGACCGCTGAATTACTAATGTGGAGGACGCAGAAATGACAAAAAGAATAAATGTAGAAACGGATTCGGAATTCCATTTAGAATGGTAACAGGTGTTTAGTTCGCGATCATGATAATATCCATTACCCTTGTTTACATACTTGAATTAACTCATTAAACCAAAAGTAATCACCTCTCTTTTTATTTATTTATCGGAACAAAAAAAAAGTATTTGTTACATTCTTACACCGGTTTTTAGGAATTCGTATTCTTCAGTAATTTAATTGACAGCCATTGTAGGGGTTAAAGAAAAAAGGAGAGTATTTTAGAAACAATCATTTGAGGTGAGCGATGTATGAATGTGTTTTATTCTTTTAGGTATTCATTCAGTCAAGAATTAACAAATATAAATTGAAAATACTTTCTAAATGAGGAAATGTAGCATTTTAATCATTAATGAAGATTAATAAGCAAAACATATATAATAATAATAATAAACTATTATTTCTATTTTTTTTAAAGTTAAAGCAAATTGTTGCAAGAAAATTTTTTGCTTCTTTATTTCATTGATAAATTTAGCCAAACTTTATTCGAATGTCATAAAACTATATATTTGCTGAATAAACATATTTACCTTTCCCAACTCGGTTTTTGTACATCTATAATTGCTGATTTTTATATTTGTAAATATTTTAAATTCAAAAATAATGATAGAAGTTATCGATGAAATTATCAAACCGAAATTGCATTAACTTGTGAAATTCAAATAATTACTCATTTTAAGTCCCAAAATTTGAAAAATCTATTGCTATTTCCAAATTTTAAAAAAATTCTTTTTATTAAAAAAATTGCAAAAAAATAATTTTGAACAAAAATCAGATTTAAATGTGTTTCTTCGACACTTTTTCTATTTAAACGAATATTCTTGATTTCTAATATGTTTAAGTAAAAGTGTTTTGACCTATTTATATTTATTTTTTGATTACATGATTAAGCAATAAGTTACTGGCACTTTTGAACTGATTAATATTTTAGAACGATAGAAGAAAAGTTATTTGTTCGATAAAATATCAAGTAAAAATGAATTAATCTTACTTTGTTTCATTTAAATTCATTTCATTTTGTCATGTAGTGGATATAGAATAACTATTTACAAGCAGCTGTTATTTCATTTACCGAAACTCTTTTGTAAGTAACAGTATTTGCAGAAAACATTATTTTTTTAGTGTAGTCAATGAATAAAGCATAAATAGTAATATTTTCATCCACATCTTTTAATAAAGTATATTTTTTACCTGCTTTTACCAGTAATGAATTTTTATTATGTATGCATTTTTGAAAGCAGATGCGTTTTTAAAAGGTTGACGTAGAGCTAAGACATCATAGCTGTTATTTTCATGGAATACATTTTTTTCGAAGGAAAATAACTAATTAAAATTTTAAAATATGTTCAAAAAACTTCACGCATATTTAATAACAGTTTTGATAAAAGTTTCTCTTTCCACCATTGCGGAAATATCACTTCATTTATTCTTAAGTGGGAATCATTGAAATATTTGACACCTATTTCAAGATTAATCCGTTATGAAACTGTTTTACAGTCTCAGAAATTAGAGAATAGCAGTTTGTGTTTACAAAATATTGTTTTCATAAAAATTCTATATAAATTAGTATGTTTAAAAATTTTATTGATAAATCGTTTATTTGTAAATCGCATTGCAATGGAAACGCTTGTTATTCAGCTCCCAAACGTGGCATTCCTTTTTGTGAGAGTATTAATTTTTTTAATTAGGGGGTTTTGAAACTCAAAATGTCGTAGGCAATGAATAAAGCATAAATGGCAATTTTTATTTTTAATTTTTTTGTTGGCTGGAAAATTTTTTGAAGCTCTCGTCAATCTCGAAGAAAAGAAAAAAGCATCAGTTTTTTTAAAAGTCGAAGCATGCGTATTAATATAATCAGGTGTTCAAAAAAATTCTCCCATGTTAGCTTGAAATTTGAGTTAGCAGATTCCAATTTTTATATTTTTGAATTTTGTGCTTTTAAAATCATTTATGGCAGCAGCAAAAAATCAAATATCCAATAACTTCTTTCGAAATTTTTGTGTTTTGAAAACAGTTCTACGAATTCAAATAAAAGGTTTGAAGAAATTTGAGTGAAAAAAGAATAAAACCAATTTATTCCAAAATAATTGTCATTCTTTAGTCTTAGTGAGGTATGCATGGATGAGTTGAAGAATCATTTTCTGGACCACTTTCAGAGTGGAATTCCTCAGACCTGGGAATTCGTAAACAATACCGACTTGAATGTTTATGACTCTTAGTGTCTTCAAGCGAATCTCCTAAGTATAGGAAAAAGAATTATTGCTTTCGAATCACCACGAGATTTTAATGCTGATGGCTTTTATTAGACATTTTTGGAAAGAAATGGTTTGTTTTCCATCTATTTTCGGAATCTGAAATGCATATTATAACGAATATAATTTAATGAGCCGAATAGTTAAAATACAAAATCTATAAAATTCCCCTGTGGCAATAACTCTTAAATAGAGAAAAAATCGTCTGCTGTAAATGGAAAAAATAAATATTAATAATAGCGCGAAGGAAGAAGAAAAAACAAGTTTTATTTTTGTAAATGTAAGTAAATTATTTCTATTTAGAGTTTTGTCTAGAAAAAAAAATTCAAGACATTCAGAGCTTTAGATCGAACCGTCGCAATATGCTAATATTTATATTGAAAAATTGATGTTATTATTAAATTGATTGATAAACATACCTTTATTCCATTTTTATATAGTTAATTAATTAATTATTTAGCAAAGACAATAAGCACAATAAAATATTATATACATAATTGCAACCACAAGTATTGTCAACCCACAGTATAAAATTATGAAAAGTATTGATTAAAATATATTTTATAAATATTTTTAAAAATGTATTAACATTAAGAAATATTTTATTAATACATAATAAAAAAATTAATTAATTCTTATTAAAATTTATGAACTCTTTTTTAGATATATTTATTGCCTGAAAGAAAAGACCGAATGAAGTAAAGGAAAAAAAAACCTTTTTAAATCATAAATAAAAAATTAATATTAAAAAAACACAAATAATTACTAATGTTTAATTTCGTGTTTGACATATGCTTGATTTTGATGTTTCAAATAATTTTAATTTTTAGATCTCTCCAAGTCTAATGGAAACGAATGCTGATTATCGAATTTATTAAACCATATTATGAAAAATGCAAAAAATAAAATTGGGAAATTAGAGAAAAAATCGCTGAAAAATAAATAATTCTGGTATCTTTGAATATTTTTAAATTTTTAAGATGCAATAAAATTGCTTTCCTTTCCGAAGTTTTTACTACAAAAGATCGAAGTTACGAAATATGGTAATAATAATCCATTGAGAAATTTTTCTTGTCAAAGTTACCTTTGGTTAATCTTTGAAAAACCTTTATGGTTTCCATTCGGGAACAACACATTTTTCGCCAAATGTTTTAAATATCATACTTCATCTAATACAACATGGAAAAAAATTGTTAAAAATAGAGATAAAGAACGTCTTTATATTATGCCTTTATTATATGTATATTGGGTCATTGGAAACATCTAAAATAATATCCAAATTTTAAACTGCTCTACTTAAAATACTTAAACATCTATTTGAAATTTTTTCAAAAAAATTAAACTGGTTCTATCGAAATTAAAATCGTTTGATTTTTTATATCTGATATTAATGATATTTATGTTTAAAAAAGCCTTTGTATGTTATTAATATAATAAAACTGGCAAGATTAAAATAGAATAAATTAAAAACACAACAACTCTAAAAACGATCTATTTTTGCCTTCCCTATCAATCATTGTAAAGAAAACACGCCAATCAGTGTCCACAGTTACCTTAAAGTTGATTGGCTTAAAATAAAAAAAAATTGTTGACTGTCCTAAAATATTGATATTCAAAACATTAAATTTCGGTCATATTTGGTTGTGGCAGATGGAAATACTTTTTTTTATTTAAAAATTAGAGCATCAAGAATATTTCTCTGAATGCGAATTCTTAGGACAAAAAAATGTGTAGGATTTAGACTTTCTGATTTTTTTCTAATTGTATTTATAATGAAGAAAAATAATATATTGTTATGTTATTAATAATGCATTGCTGTTGATATTAATGTAATATTAATAAAATATATATCGTCACTTTAATCCAGTTTAAAACTGAAGAACAAATTTTATATTGAATCGGAGAAATTTTTTTGAATAATTCTTTGAGATATTGTATCTATGCATAGTATCAAATGAAATCTCCTAAAAGCGTCTGTATTTGAAAGAGAAAACTCTAGAAATACTTAACTGATATCTGCACCTATTTGCTAGGCATTTATTAAAAAACGCTTAGTTTATTGGAGTCATATCAAAATAATAAAAAAAAATGTTTTATAATTGGGATTTTAATTATTTTCCTACTACGATTGCATAAAAACAGCAGTATCTGTACTTATCCGCATATATGCGAAAACCTTAAACTGCGCATGCGCAAGTAGGAAGAGCTGTGGTATGCATATGCGATACATACCTTTGTTTCTGTATGATTTTAGAGATTCAAAATTCATTATGCCCAAGAAAATTAACTGATATTGGAGATATGTGTACCATTTTGTAGGGCATTTACTGGAGAAAGTTTTAGTAAATTGCAGTCCATGGACAACTTTATGAGGCACTTTCTAGAGTTACACCCAAACAAAATCTTTTTGTCTTGGCAACTTGAGGAAAAATATCCAATATAGCTTACAAAGAATTATTATGAAGCGAGGTGAATTTTATTTTCTTATCAGATTATACATAGTTGATAAACAAGTGTGGAACAGTTGGTTCAACGAGTTATTTGTAAATTTTTAAATTTTTAAACTGCCTTTGTTGAATCTGAAACAGGTTTGATATACAGTCATTTTCCCTAAAATAGTTTCTAGCCAAATTTTAACGAAATGGCCAAATGTGACGCGAACGGCAGCAATAGCGTAACGCTAGCAAAAGCGCCATCAAAAAACTACCAACCTCGCAAGGCGTCAAATGACCGTATATCAAAGTTTAGCTAAAAATTGTTTTGTAGTTATTTTTGATGATTTGTATGTTCGTTTGACCTTACGTGACATGCCTATGTCATATCGAGACTCGATGTCGTGTCTACCTGTCTTTTATTTAATGTTGGTTTTGTTAACTGTAACATAATGACTGTTGTTAACTGTAACCTAATGACTGATTTGTTTTTGAAAATGCTGTTATTTAAATGTGAGTTTTTAGTGAGTGTTCTGAAGAATAAACGTAATGGATGCAAGGAAAGGCCTGCTTACTTCTTCTTGAACTTTCAGCTAACTTTTAAAGGTTTTTCGCGTTTTTTAAAGCCATTCTCAGTAAGCGCAGTTCATAAATGCGCTGGTAGCGCAATAGAGTATTACTTTGTGATAACACAACACTCGACTTAAATTTAAAGCTAATTTTTAATCTTCGATATGTTTATGGGCGTTACTGTTTTGAAGAATTAATTAATATTGAAATTCATATTTCAAAACGCAGCTTCGTAATTCAATTCCTTTAGTTTTTTTATAATTATTTTTAAATATTGCTGATTCCAGTATCTACGGTTACCACGGCAACGCCAGAAAAAATCCCAAGCCGCCACATAATTTACAACAAATCAAGTTATTATTGCAGTTAACAATCAAAAATATTATTATAGTGAATTAACAGAAAATATGAAAAATAACTTATCATTGAGCTTAACAGTCGTTTAGTTCGTGCAGTCGTGTCGTGCCAGGAAGAATAATGTGCCTTTACAGATAATATGGCAAGGGCAAACGCTGTGCCTGTATTGCTAGTGAGTTATTACATCAAAATTTGAAAGACAGAATGCATCAAAATTTACTGAAAAAGCGATTAAGAAATCAAGTTATAAAATATTTAATTCAAAATTTCAGCGAAGTTTAATCTCAGCCAAAAGCGGATTGTAACAAATAAAAACTGTAAAACTCAAAATGATGATTTTTCAAAGAATTAAATAATATTACATTATAGATGCTTCGTTGCATTTGTAAACTTTATTAATTAAATGGCTTCAAACTTGGAAAAATATATCACTTCAGAGGAATTATAGAAATTGATCAAGAACTGGAAGATTATTTTTTTCTGGTTATTACCCCTTTTTAAATTGGTAATCTACAGAATGCGTTTCTTTTTAAATTCTTCCTGTCTTTTTCTTTTCTTTTTTTTTTTGTCGTTTTTTTTTTATTCAGAATAAATATTCCTAAATTTTTTTTCGCTGTAACTGGTTTATTTTAAGAAAATAATCCATAACGATGATGAACAGATGTTTATTTTATTTTATAGTTATTTTAGTCCACTTGATAATAATTTTGGTCTGCATTTACTCGTTATTATTATGTAAAAAGAGAAATGTTGACCCTAAGAAAATATAATGAGAGTGCAGTACCCCTTCAAAAATTTGTTTTAAATTTCTTTCCGAAGAATTATGGAAATTCAAAGAATATTTATTTCATGTACAGAAGACACACAGATAAAAATACCTCCAAAATAAATGTTACAGTTTATTTTTTACTACTTCTGTTGATAAGTCATTATTTTTTTTTTTTTTTGCTATTATTTATTCTCACCATGCTGTATTATTTTGCAATAAAAATGATATCACCAAAAAATTTTTTAATTCACTTTTTAAAATGAATAAATCCATCCTAAATCTATAAAGATTTTAAGATTCTGATTTTATATGCTTTTTTTTTTTTTCTTTTTCTTAAAGTTAGTACAACTTCTTTCATTTTTGAATTAATGCACTTTATTCAATGAAAAATATTAATGTATGGATGTCATTAGTTCTAACTTTTCAGAGCTCAAGAATTTTGAGAAAAATTTATCTTTATTTTTATGTGCGTCTGATATGAGTACTTCCGTGCATGGATTTTGTATTCAGATAACAAGAACACATGTTCAAACAACAAACTTATAAAGAAATGACGCTATGTGTGTATTTGGTTCTACATATTTGTTTTCTAGCTTCTGAATATTTGAAAATGCTTACACTTTTTATAAAATTATTAATAATATTATGAAGCCTAATAAAAAAGAGTTTAAATATCCATGGTCACTACAAAAACCAAACATATGATACATATTATTCTGTTCCATTAATAATTAATATGTGTGTGCCGGAGTAGATATGTGTTGGTGATCTACAGGCCAGATCATTTCACTTAAGACTGCCAAATTTGGCGACTTCATACTTTGAAGAGTGGTAATATGAAAATGCGAAGAAATTTTAATTCGATAACTATTTAATTAAAAAGTGAGTGAAATTTTGACATTTTTCGGAATATTTTCCGATAATTATATAGCACAAAAATAATTTCTGCATCATCTTAAATTTTTTTAAATAATTATCGTTTTAATGGTATTAATATTTTGTGGTACATACTTTTCTATTTTTAATCAATTTTCAAAAATTATTTTAAGTGTTTTTTATTAAAATTTTTTGTTTCATCGATGAAGTAAAACTCGAATTGTTTTCATTGTTGTTAATAATGTTTAATTTTATTTACTGAATATCCAGATATGTAGATTAGTTATTTTTCCATACTAAATAATTTTAAGCACAAGACATGCTTTTAATAAAAGTTTTGAAATTTTGTTATATGTACAATTTAGGGTTAATTTCAAAATATAACTTGATTTCCAAGACTCTCACGATAAACCACCAAATCATGTAAAAAAAGCAGCCAAATGTCAAATCAATAGCAACCTTAGATACAGAAGCCACAAATTAATTGCGAATAATTTTTCGCTTGGTTTTAATATCGACAATCATAAAAAATATAATATACCATTTAAGAATCAAGCAATGGATAAAAAATTATGCTTCCAATTTTTAAATATTGCTGTTTTGTTATTGATATATTTGAAAATACAAATATATAAACAAAAAAATTAAGAAAATGCACAGCACAAAAACCAGACTTCCAAAACAGCATGACTTATCACCGGAGAATTTTCAAAATGTAAATTTAAAAAAAATATTTTGCTGAGGAACCCATTGATTCATAATTTTATAATATATATATAACTGAAATCTTTAATAACTGTTATTCTCATGTACCCTAATAGCTACTAAAAGCTGTTAATAATACTTATAAATGAACTTCGTAAATAGGTATTTGATATTTTAAGAGTATTTTGGTTCTATAGAATAGGTAAAACTTAAAACTAGTAATTTTCCTTAAAATTATGTAAATCAGTGTTCTATGCACGAATAAATGGATCCTAAAAACGTCTTAAAATGGTTTGCATCCAATAGCTCATATCTACTGAGGAACAAAAAAGAAATTCTTTAAAGGGATTAATAACAATGATCCACAACTTACTCAGCTAATAAATATGTCTGAAATATTTGATATAAAAGGCTTAAAACGATATTTTTAAAACAAAAATTCTTACCTTATCTACATAAATGCTGTGCTACTTCCACTTTGTTTCATCTCCACCGCAAAAGCTGCTCAACAAAAGATTGAGAAATGTCTCAAAAAAAGTTAAACCATCGGCGTAAATTTCACAAATTTAAAAAATAGATAATAAAAAAAGCAACTACTAACCATGATTTTATCATTATTCTTCAATAATAGGTTTTACATTTACTTATTGTTCCTGTTCGTTTAGAACAAGTTGCACGAAAGGAAAATATTCACGATGACACAAATCGGTCATTTAATGTGCTTTATTTTTTCCTTATCAGGTAGATGAAGACATGAAAATTGTGCCTACAGTATAAAATTTCTTGTTATAATCGAAGTAACTGCGTGAACTTCATGGTTGAATGGCTTGAAGAACAATGGATATTGTCAGTGATAGAGTTAGCCATTAGAACACTGACGCAGAGAATACGAACTTTTGTTGGAGAAGCGTGATTCAGAATTTTTGGAATTAATCCGACATCAACTTAGCTGTAATATTAAGATCAGAATGTTGCCCTTTGTCATGTTTATAAGATAAACTGTGATTCTTAATGGACGTATTTGTATCGATAAGTCTTGTCGGTAGACCATAAAACCTGCCACACAATACGTTGTTTTTGATGGGTGTTTTTTGACATCTGTCGTGGAAGAAGGCTTAACATTCTACATCTTCTTCAGAAAGTTCATAACTTAGAGTTCCAAATAAAGCGCTGCAAATAATTCAGAATTAAAATTGTATTCATATTGATTTAAATCTGAATAATGGATAATGGCAGTCTGAAATTTAAATTAGTAATGTTATTATCAAATTATTAGTTTGTACTACATGATGGATTTTAGATAACTTATCAATCAGGATGCTGTGTGAATGAATTGTTTCAGGATAAGAAGATGTTGTAAGTCAAATTGCATGTCGAAAAGATCAATTACTTAAAAGATTAAATAGTTTACATTTAAAAGCTGCCTAACTATCTTTGAAATACACTTCATTTTTGCTGGTGATTGTTTAGTGGAAAGGTTATAAGTTGTAAAGAATCTGATAAAATATGACCTAATGGTAGATGGACAGTGTGCAACATCTAAAAATACCTGACAGTCTCAAACGGAATTATGTAAATGTATTTTGTATCGTTACAAGTTCTGAACTAAACTATTTTAATTTTAGAATGGATGCAGTTACTGTACGTGAACGACAACGATCCTGACATCACGAAAGATAGACAAACAGCTACAGAATCTAATAGAGAAGATATCTTAAAAATAAACGAAAATAACTTTTTACGTGATTTAAAGATTGCAAGTTCATTCAACTGCAAAAAGTTAGTTATTTTCTAAGAGCTAAGGATAAAATGTCAACTCTTAATTTTGTTTTTCTCAATAGTCGAAATTGAAAGATTAGAAAATATGTTGGATAAATTTAATTCTATTATTAGCATTAAAATATATTTTCGATTTAGTTAAACTTATATAAGACAGATAAAAAAAAATACTCAAGAGCATAGAGATATGACTACATTTTTCATTATAGACGATACAGAACGCATATAATTATTAATGCAATTTCAGCTTTATTATAAGTATAGATAGAGGTGACTAAATTTTCAGAAAATATAACTGTGAGCGTGGATAACTTAAATAAAAATTATTTTTACTTTGATAGACAAAGAATAAAATAGAAACTCAAATTACAGCCATTTGTTATAAAATAGTTTGAGGTATTTCAGTCTCCTAAATCCAAAACGATTTTTTTTAATTAGTTTATTTCTAATTTCTTTTATTAGTTTATTAGTTTAGTTCTGTTCATGTTTATAAAACATTTGGATTTTCCTTCTTTATTGTTAATGGAAATATACTATTTATCATTCTATTTTCGTATATATTGATTGTTTAGTTTTTTCCAGTCTTTTTAAATAGAAATATCCAATTCTATGCTCTGTTTTCCTTGGTTTATAAATTTATTTTGTATTTAAATAGCTTTTTAATTGCCCATTCGATCATTTTTATTTTTTTATTCTTTAATTCTTACTTTATAATTTTTTAGAATATGTGACATACTTTCTTTGTTCAATTCTTTTTTCTTTTCTTTTTTTTTGCTTCCATTCTCTCTCTTTTTCTCTTTTATTGATCAACGAAATCAATTACACAAAAGCCTGTCTTTAATTTTTCGTGTCGATTCATCAACTAACGCTTGAGAAAGGCCTTTTTTTACGTCTGTCAAAGTATTACTAACCCTAACTTCCTATGATGTACGAAAACCATTTTAACAATACGGAAGTTAGATTTTTGATGGCCTTTAAATTTTTCTCTCTGTTGTTATTTTTATCTGATAAAACCTTTTCCAAAAAAGCTGGTTTCCAATGGTGGGAAGAACTGGTAGTTTGTCAAACGAACGCGGAAGAAAAGTCTTTCGTTCTTTAATTATGGGAATTCAGCCATAGCAACGACAATTATGTAGACAGGCATTGTTAAGATGAAAGATAAATTTTTAAAAGCATTACCGGTATTTTCTGACGATGCTTTAAGATCAGTAATTTGTTCTGACAATTCTTGAAGTTTGAAATGTAGTGTTTTGAAATATATTTCTATATCTAATTGATCTGTATCTTTATGAATGCATTATATTTATATTTACTGGTATTCCAATTCCATACATTTATTGGCATTTAGGACAAACCTTTAGGCCTAAATAAATTAATATTTTTTTCCAAATTTAGTTAGTTAGGACATTATTTGGACGGCAAGAATGAGCAAACCGGAGCGTTTTTTATCCAAAATTTTGATTAATTGAAAATTAAATTAAGTTTCTACATTTTTCCATAACAACTACAGCAAACATTTAGATAGAAAAAATATTCTTATGTCATCTAATAATAGAAAAACTGGTCTTTTCATTGATAACAATTTTCTTGTGCTATTTTTCTAAAAAATTTAGCAAATTTTAAATTTTATTAATAGTTTATCGTTACTCTAATAAAATGTGAGCAATTTTCACTGTTTCTATAAGTATTTAATGTATTATAACAAACATGTAATTTTACTTGCCTTTGAGAGAAATGTACAAATGTGATTTTGATAGAAATGTACAAATGTGATTTTGATAGAAATATACAAATATGATTTTGTTAGAAATTTACAAATGTGATTTTGATAGAAATGTACAAATATGATTTTGATAGAAATGTACAAATATGATTTTTATCGAAATGTATAAATGTGATTTTGATAGAAATGTACAAATATGATTTTGATAGAAATGTACAAATGCGATTTTGATAGAAATGTACAAATGTGATTTTGATAGAAATGTACAAATGTGATTTTGATAGAAATGTACAAATGTGATTTTGATAGAAATATACAAATGTGATTTTGATAGAAATGTACAAATGTAATTTTGATAGAAATGCACAAATGTGATTTTGATAGAAATGTACAAATGTGATTTTGATAGAAATGTACAAATGTGATTTTGATATAAATGTACAAATGTGAAGTAAAACCATGCCATACGTACCAAAAGTTATACTTCCAATCCAAAGTGTTTTTACTTTCTTGCATACAAAATATAAAGAAAATATTATAATGATCGAAAAAATTCGATTTAGATATTGTGAGTTATAAGCACATTTTAGACAACTCTGAGTTTGAAAAACACATTCTTCGGGAAATCTTTGTTTATATGTGAAAATAAAAACACATACACACACTCAAAAGTGCTTTCTATCAAAATTTTGATTAAAATTTATTAAGAGAAAAGACGTCAGATTATAAGTTAAGCCGATTATTACAGAATGTAGAGAGTAAGATGGATAAAACTTGATAGAACAGTCTACATCTATAGTCTGGACATCTGTCACATTTTAAGTTAAATCCAACTAAGATTTAGGTGTAGTCGGTCTACACTTTCAGAAGCATGTAAATACAATAAATCAAAAAACCAGTGAGTTAAACATATCAAAATTGGTATGTGATTTTGTGACTACAAAGGTCAAATTTTGACATCAGTTTGGAAAATGCATTTTCATGCAATTTTTATGTATTAATTCAATTTCAATTTTTTATGCATCTTTATTCATTAAAAATAACTGGTAGGAAGTTGTGATGCTTTCAAAAGTAGTTGGGAATTAAAATATTGGCAACATTCCTTCACGTTTTTGTGCATTGATCTTCTAATACAAATTGGTTTTTATTTCAAGAATTGTTAATTTATTTTTAGTTTAGTTATTTTAAGGTTCCGTTTTGAAGAAACACTAGGGTTATTTATAGACGGACCTCGTTATTTTTAATCGCTGTCAGATGACGAGGATGACACTGGATAAAACTTGATAGAACAGTCAACATCTATAGTCTAGTCTAATCTGGTCACTCTAGTCTCCCCATACTGTAGTCTCCCTGTCCACATCACACCAGTGGGAGGACGTTTGGCTTGACATATTTAACGCGCAAGAAACCCCCTTACACGACGGTTCTTCGTTACAATCGAGTTTCGAAACTGAAACTGTCCGGTTCCGATACCGAGAGCTTACCACCAGGCTACCGCGGCCTACCATTACTACATCTCTAATATCGAAAATATTCCATCCAGAATTTGTAACTGGGTATATATATTTTGTTGTTGTTGTGACTTATGGCATTTTACAAGCCTTCTGACAGATACTGCCGGCTAGTTAAGCCGAAATAGAGCATCCCTTATTCTTTCAGTAGCTCCAACTAGGGCCAAGAGTACGACTTAGCTACTTCGTGGTTCACATTCACTTGCACAACCCCTTTTTACAGGGTGACACATTCACACTACTCACAGATAAAACACAGAAGAAAAACCATGCCCGAACCGGGACTCGAACCCGGGACGCCGAAATCACGGGGACGACACGTTACCCATATGCCAGTACGCCGACATGCACATTTTAAATTCAAGAATCAAAATTATTATTTTCAAATCCAATGATAGTGAAATTAAATCGAAATATTTCACTTTCTGAAATAGAAACCACTTTGGGAAACCACCTTCAATGTGAAGTCTGTCTGAAGCATCTTATTATCCCAATCTCCCACCGAACAGACAAAAATTAAAACAGCGTTCTGAACAATAATAATGTTACTCATACTAAAAGTCTGTAAGCTTATGTCTTCATGGTAGGCTGAGCATTGACTGAGCCTTTATCAGAAAAAGATCGAAGTAATATCTATAAAAGGCGGGAAATGTTCATTTATGAATAAGGACATGCTAAGACATAGCGGCGTGCCCGGCATCCAGAAGTCGAGGCTGAATCTGGGTTCAAATGGACTTGCAAATCATCAGCTATGTACTTTTATTTATATCTTAAGTAATATTTTTTCAATTCCTTGCATTGCCAGTTACTGAATATAACTGGCCAGTTTAAGGTATCCACCTATGTTCGAAGGAATATTTTTGAAAAATTGCATTTTTTAAAAAACCTATTCAGAATTATGGTTTTTAAATGTATTGTCAATTATAATACTATAAATACAACAAAATTGTTTGAAAATATTATATATTTTGAGAAAAAGGAAAATGTGTAGTATATTTTAATGAAATTTAAGAAAAACGCAATTCGACGGTAATGCAGCAATCCTATTTTTCTTTTTACAAAAGTTATGGAATATAATGATGAATGAAATGAACCAAAATGTAAGAAAGATTTTGAGATGCAAAGAAGTTATGGGTAAAAATAGACGCATAGATGTATTTTTTTTCCACCAGCGGGTGACCGAGCTCCGCTCTGAGAAAACAGGTATCGAAGCTCACTCGAAGATTTAAATTTTCAATTGTGATTTATCAAAACAATACATGCCATAAGAAAATTTGTGAAACCATTGGTGAAAAGATAACCGGTTAAAGTGCACATTTGTAAACTATTCTAAACAAAGTTAGAGTTTGGAAAGGGAACTATTCTATACAAAGGTAAAGTTTGAAAAGTCATAGGAAATAAAATGCATAATGGTTGAAACCTATTAGGCAATAGACAAAGAAAATTTAAGTGCTGCCATCTATAGCCATTATGGCGAACTAATAAAGTTTGAAAATATCCTATCTGTAACTCCGAACTGCTCGATCGTAGCGCTTCAAAACCGGCGCCAATCGATTCCTCATGCCCAAAAACCCCAGACCGCCAAGTTTACCGGAGTTTATTAATTCTGGGGCGATTTTCGACTTGGCAACCATTCCTCGTATTATAGTATTAGATTAATTTACAACTTAATTTTTTCTAAAGGTACCTATAAATGAAAAAAAGTATTTCACCAACAATAAAATTTTTGGTTCATTTCATTGCACATAGTATTTAAAATACGCGTTGAATTTTCTATGTAAATATATCTATTAATTTTTGAGATATCATAATAACGATGGAGAATTTCTATGAAAATTAAAAGTTTTAAGAAAATTGAAATTAAAGACACATTTCAACTGAAAAATATTTGAACCTGGATGACAGGTCAGGCCTGCCTTTTACTAGAAAAGATAGATTGTTTTGGAAAGAGGAAAGTCTAAACTTCAAAAAATGGCAATAAAAAATAATTCGCCAATGTGCTCAGTAACCAGTTTTTTTAACGTGATCGGATATCTTAATAAATATAACTGGCCAGTAACATCCATTGCCAGTTACTAAATATAATTATAAATTAAAATTAAATAAAGGATTATCTTCGGTCAAGCATATGGGTATCATGCTTAAACGCTCTTGCTATGCTAAGTATCAAAAAAGAAATTTAAAAGTTTGTCATTTACCAATATTAATTAATAGCAAAAACAAAATCACGCCACATTAAACATATATATGCAAATATGTGGCGGCTCTCCACTGCGGAACGATTTTTGTTCCTTTATTTATTATTAAAATTTATTATTGTAAATTTATATTTTAAAAAGTGGTGGCAACACCCACTTTTAAAGTTTTGATTATTTCATGTATATTTAATTTGTTAAGTAGTATTGATTTTTTTTTGTAAATAATTTGTCTTCAATCAGAACTCAGAGAATTGGTATTCTTTAAGAAGTAATAAAAGCTATTTGTTCTGGAAGAATGAATCATTTTCTTCTGTCATCTCCTGGTTATTCTTTTTTAAACAATTTTTTGGGAAAACGAATTCTGAATTCGAAAAGAATAAAAGAGAAAAGCAGTTGTGTTCTGGCTAAGAAGGTCTATGTTTGTTTCAATCAAACCTTTTTTTTTTTTTGGATATCATCGAGTTGGTTAGTTCAGAAGTGGTATTCTTTAAGAAGCAATAAGAACTATTTGTTCTGAAAGAATGAATCATTCTCTTCTGTCATCTCTTGGTTATTCTTTTTTAAACAATTTTTGTGAAAACGAATTCTGAGTTCGAAAAGATTAAAAAAAAGGCAGTTGTGTTCTGGCTATGAAGGTCTAAGTTTGTTTTAATAAAACCTTTTTTCGATATCATAATCGAGTTGACTCGTTCCGATGTGAGATGGAATCTAAATTAATTATGTTAATGTCCAGGGTAAATCTGCCCGCACTACAAATATTCGGTGGGTTTTCTTTTTTTTACTAGGCTAAAAATTTAGGGCCCCAAATGGTTTCTTGCACCCGGGTCCCTTCATAGTTAGGGCCGGCTCTGCGAGGAATTCCAAGAGGACGCCAAAATCTCGACAATAAATGCTAATAAAACGGGAAGAGGAATGGTCTTTTTTTTTAATCATTTTTTCCATAATAAATGCTGCGAGGTCGTGACGGCATGGAAAAAAAATGAAAAGAAAAAGGGGTTGGCGTGCGTGCATGCTAATGTGAGAGTGTTGTTCAGAAAAGCGGAACAAAGGTCAGGTGGGGAAGTTCAGAAATTGTCAAGGTGACACCGCGTTTCCCTTTCTTTTCGGTTTTCGCGCGCAAATTCTATAGAAATTCTGAGCCATTTTAGTGAAAAGCTGTCTTAGCAAAATATGCAAAAACTAGAAGAGTTTTTGTCCCCTTTCTCTTTGTAGAAGTGATAAAAGTCCAGTGTGTATAATTGCGACAATTCTTATTTCACAAATTTGTAGTATAATGTACTACAAATATGTGCCTGAAAATGTACTGCGAAAATTATCTATAATACTGCAAACTTATAATACTATATGTACTGCAAAAAATATATATAGTTCTGCAAACTTATAGTACTATGTGTACTGCAAAAATATATATAGTACTGCAAACTTATAGTACTATATGTACTTCAAAAAATATACATAGTATTGCAAACTTATAGTGCTATATCTACTGCAAAAATTATATATAGTATTGCAAACTTATGGAACTATATGTACTTCAAAAAATATATATAGTACTGCAAATGTATAGTACTATATGTATTGCAAAAAACAAATAGTTTTAATTTCCTTGATATTTTATCTCTATTTTTTTATATATTTATATTATAAATGTGAAAGTTTGGATGGATGGATGTTTGTTATTCAATCACTGCTGAACGGAATTGGATGAAATTTAGCACAGAGATAGATTATAGTCAGGAATAGAGCATAGGCTACGTTTTATTCCGGTTCATCAAGGGGATAATATTTTATTAATTAAAAACTTTCGCTCCAAAAAGCTGAGGCCAAATCCCACCAAAGATAAGTAAGGCTCCAATTTTTCCCCCCCAACAGAAATGAGATTAGGCTTAGGGAATTTCGGCCGATTTTTTAGGAGAATTTCGACCGATAATTTTAAACGATTCTATATATTTTCTTTGTATTTGATGTATTTAAAATCAAATGTTGTTAATGCATCTATTCATTCCGAAGTACTTTTAAATTAAAAGAAAACAGAATAAAGAAAATAAGAAATTTCTAATCTCCATTGCGTTATCCCAACTGACGTAGGAAAATCAAACATGTGAGTTACGCCAACTGGCGTTGAAAGTTCGAGCGTGATTTTTGACAAATGCGTTTTCATTTAAATCAAATATTTAAAAAATTATGTGTATAATACTGTTGTAGCTATCTCAATCCCGATCCATAAATAAAATGGATTTGACCGGACTTGATTTCGTGTTTTGTTTTGGGTATACAATGTAAATAAATTGTTTTTACGTTAGTTGTGTGTTTTTGTTATAAAATTGTATTCATGTTATGTATTATTATGCTTTTAAATGTATCGTTCTTAGGTTATGTTTAAATTTTTTAATTTGTTTTTCGTACATGTATATATCAAAATTTCCACAAACAGAGTTGCGGATAATAGCTAGTGAATAAAGAAATAATAAAGAAGGTGTGGGTGTTGGCGTTTAACAGTCCAGCTCGTTTGCCACCAAATGAATTATCTATCCCATTTGATAGAAATATACTTTGGATATAAATATGTGCACCTTCATGGGATATTTTAAATTTAATTAGAATGTCAAATGCTTAAAAATTAAGATTAAATTATTTAAAAACTAATAAATAATTCCTTAAAAATTTTGTGTGCTTCCTTAATAAACTGAAAAATATTATTATATGAGGTTCATTTTTATAACATTTTAACGATATTACAAAAATAGACAAAGCAAGAGCATAGTTAATAATATACCAGCGGGTGACCGAGCTCCGCTCGGAGAAAACAGGTATCGAAGCTAACTCGAAGATTTAAATTTTCAATTGTGATTTATCAAAACAATACATGCCATAAGAAAATTTGTGAAACCATTGGTGAAAAGATAACCGGTTAAAGTGCACCATTGTAAACTATTCTAAACAAAGTTAGAGTTTGGAAAGGGAACTATTCTATACAAAGGTAAAGTAAAGGTAAAGATTGAAGTGTGTTGAAGTTCAATATTTTTGACAAATTTATTTAGAAAAACCAAACATATATACATAATAAGAAACATATTATAAACCTATAACAGCATAAACATAAAACTTTATCAGTTCGCCATATTGGCTATAGATGGCAGCACGTTACCGCTTGAAAATTTAAGTAGCCATTATGGCGAACTAATAAAGTTTGAAAATATCCTATCTGTAACTCCGAACTGCTCGACCGTAGCGCTTCAAAACCGGCGCCAATCGATTCCTCGTGGCCAAAAACCCCAGACCCCCAAGTTTACCGGAGTTTATTAATTCTGGGGCGATTTTCGACTTGGCAACCATTCCTCGTATTATAGTATAAGATTATAATTTATTTCGAAAAATAAAATAAAATAGCCGTTTTATTTTGATTCATGATATAGAAATTGAAACCTTACATTAAAAAGCAAGAACCCACACATCATATTCATGCCGAAATTACTGATGAAAAAGGACGATTTAAAAATCTACGATGAATAAAAAAAGACTTACAAAAATCAATAATTTTGAGTTTGATTAATTTGATTAGTGATTTTTGATTAATGATGCTGTTTACTTATAACCACTCAAAAGAAATTTCCTATTATATTGGCGTAGTAGAGAAAATCTCAGACGCCTGATTATTAGAGATGCATAAAGATCTTTTTCATTCATAAATTTGATTTTAAATTAAAGAAAGTCTTATAAATTTTTTGAGTAAGTTACTCATATTTTGGAATTTTTCTGATATTTTCTGCTTGTTATTGTGTAAGTTTGCCTATAGTACAATAATCATCAAAAATTTATCACGAATTTAATATTTTTAAATTTATCGAACTGTAAGTTCACTGTTTTATAACTGTAAATTTACTATCTTAAATTAAAATATTTTTTTTCCAGTTTTACATTCACTCTATTTACCACAAGCACATAGTTCTTCAGACTACAATCCTCATTCAGCTAAAGCCCAATGGTCAAATAAAATAATCCGATCTTTTGCAGTAATGATCTCACAGTCGCACCAGTTAACTCTCAAATGGTTACTTTTATTAGATTCCTCAAATCAAGGAAATTAATTCCTTTATCTGGAAGAATTGCCAGGAAAGCAGTTACTTACTGTATTGATAAACTGTTACTAAAATAAGCCAAAGGAGAAAACATAACAAAAATATATTAACGGCATTAAACGCTAGTATAAAAAGAACGTAAACTAATGGTACGAGAATTTATATTATTTAGTTTAGTTATATTAACGTCCCGTTGTAAAGCAACATTAGGTTATTTCGGGACGAACCTCATAATTATTTTAACCCTTTGCACTCGAGGGCTTAGCTACGGAGACACTGCAAATAATTTTCAGTTTTTAAAGAAAAAACTTCTATAATTCTTTAAAAACTGAAAATTATTTGCATTGTCTCCGTAGCGGAGCCCTCGAGTTCGAAGACCAATTTTAAATGGCTCCGCTCCGGAGCCCTCAGTGCAAAGGGTTAAACCGCTGTCAGGTGATAAGGATGACATCTGAGCTCACACTACCACCCCCTCTCCATAGGCCGCGGTGGCCTGGTGGTAAGGCCTCGGCTTCAAAACTGGAGGGTTTCAGGCTCGAGACTCGATTCCAGCGAAGAGCCGTCGTGTGAAAGGGTCTCTTGCACATTAAATCCGTCAGGCCAAACGTCTTCTCACAGGTGTGGTGTGGTTTTGAGAGGGGGATGCCAGTTCAGGTGTCTTCCTCGTCATGAGGAAGACATCCGGTTCAAAATGACGAGATCCTAATACTTTAATATAACTAAACTAAACTAAACTAAACCCCCCCTCTCCATACTACACCAGCGGGAAGATACTTGGTCTGATGGATTTAACATGCACCAGATCCTCCTTATAAGACGGTTCTTGGGTGCAGTCAAGTCTTGAGCTTGAAACCCTATGCCTCATAAATCGATACCTTACCACCAGGCCATCGTTGACTCTGTTTCAGTCTCAGACAAAAAGAAGAATCAACAGCTGATTAAAGAAATTAAGAGGTGGTTTAAATAGGACTTAAACATTAAAAAAGTTCCTTGCATTAAAAAAAAACAAATTATAAAACATTCTTCTGCTAATTTTCATTGCAATTGATTTTCCATTTTTCTTTATTTATTATTATGTATATCTTATGTATCTAATATATTGTATTATCTTAAAATATCATATATAATCTTAAAAAATTCTTGTATCTTAAGTCTTGAAAAAAAATGTAACCATATAGGTACACTACGTATCTTAAAAAAATCTTAATCATCTTATATAGCTTTAAAAAAATCTTTATCTTAAAAAAAATTAAATCTTAAAAAAAGTGTGATCTTATTGATAATCTAAGATCACAAACGTTTTCAAAGTGTTTGCATTTGGTGATTTATAGACAAAACAATTAGAGAGAAAATATTGTTTATATTTAATGAAAACACTGAGTGATTTGTAAGCAAAAAAATCAAAGCCAATCAGTTTTTACTTTTTTGTGTGTGCAAATCACTTCATTAGATTAATTATTTTTATCGATTTGTCAGAGAAATAATAAATCCCTAGAATCAAATTCGGAATACCGGGACAGCCTTTCAAGGTCAATGCTTCAGCAACATCTCGAGGCGAAATGTCGGTTTCGCGGTCGATGAATCGTAGGTACAAGAAGAATTTTACAAAAGATGGATTGTATATGGATGTGACGCATATCTAAAATAAAGACTTTCTTGTTGGTGGAATATATAAATTTAGAGTTTGAAAAAAGTTTATCAGCTCTTTGACCCCACCGGGACATATATGCACCCCTGATATTTTTAAATCGTCCAAGGGATAAGTAAGTGGGGAATTTATTGAAGTGTATGTCCCAATGGTTTTCTATGATTACATTTATATGTTAGAGCAATTTTTGTCCCATTTTTTTGTCGTGTCCATGCGAGTCGAAACTAAATATGTCCATGAATTTTGAGAATTTCTTTTGCGACTTGCTTGATGTTGTCTCCATACGGATCTATCATAGTTGGCAGTACAACAATCTTTCTCAGACTGGCGCTCATAGCCGGACACTCGTAGATGTGAGTAGGCGTAAGCTGAGTATCAGGACAATGATCACAGCTTCTATAGATCTTCATGCCCTCTCCATCGATCTTCATACCCCTGTGGTGTCCAGTTCTCAGTCTAGTTATGGTTTTAATAGTAGATCTGTTCGCAGTTATTTCAATTTTTATCCCATATCCACTGTATTTTATGAGATCCCCTCAACCCCAATGTGACACTGATGTGACAAAAAAACCCTAAGACACATATGTCTTCTTCCAAAATTGCACCAGTAGTTATTTTTTTTTATCTTAGAAGAATATAGCTATTTGAATACATTTGACCCATAAGAGTGGCTGTGGTGTCCTGGTGATAAGGTCTCGGCTCATGAGCAGTTGGGTTTCAGATTCGTCACCGAAGAACCGTCGTGTATGAGGTCTATTGTGCGTTAAATCCGTCAAGTTCAAGAGTTCTCCCTCTGGTGTGGAGAGGATGTTGCCAGCTGAAATTTCATTCCCATTATCTGATCTGGGTTCAAAATTAAGATGTACTTCCCCCCCCCCTGCTCCAAATAGCCCTGGTGTTGTTTTACAACGGTACATTAATATAACTAAACTAAACTAGTCCCATTAGAGACCTAAATTATCATAATTATGGAAAAAAAAAGTTCTTAAGGGGTTAACATCTTCAAAACGTCGGTTCAAAATTACAAAGTTCGCCAACGTGTTGCTTCAGGAA
This sequence comes from Argiope trifasciata, assembly GCA_026543055.1. Taxonomy (NCBI): domain Eukaryota; kingdom Metazoa; phylum Arthropoda; class Arachnida; order Araneae; family Araneidae; genus Argiope; species Argiope trifasciata. The sequence goes on from JAPMOQ010062052.1 coordinate 1,148,734, forward strand.
AGAGCGTTTAGACGCTTAAGTTTTTTAAAAAGTTCTTTAAATGAATACATAAAATCAATAAACTCAATTTTTTTCATCTCTAATATACAAAATTTCTCTAATATACAAATATCCTATCTCTA
>JAPMOQ010062052.1:1150127-1162735 GCA_026543055.1 Argiope trifasciata
TGTCTGTCTGTCTATCTATCTATCTATCTATCTATATGTCTGTCTGTCTATCTATCTATCTAATCTGTCTGTCTGTGTGTCTGTCTGTCTGTCTGTCTATCTATCTATCTATATATGTGTGTGTGTGTGTGTGTGTGTGTGTGTGTGTGTGTGTGTGTGTGTGTGTGTGTGTGTGTGTGTGTGTTTTACCTTAAAGCATTTTTTTGAATAATAAAGTTAAAAAAATGGAATAAATTCTGTTTGTAGTTCTTCTTTACATATCCTTCAATTTCATTGCCGACTAAAAAATAAATAGTCTTTCCATAAGATCCTAATTAAACAAAACAGCTATTTTTAATTTGAAACGACATTTCCAAAATTATTTTTTGCTGCTGCACCTGGTACTAACTAGTATGTTAATAAGAATATAACAAAAAAATTATTATTGCTTCAGCATATTGCTTATTTATTTATGTAAAAAGATGCTCTTGCTTGTTTTTTTACATTGTTCTGAAAAGCAAGTCTGCTATTTTTGGAAAGTCCGACGACCTTTAGTTAAAGAGATGGATAACTATCACCAAACTCTTAGTCATCTTCATCGTTATTCAAAGAGATAATAAACAAAGCATTGGTTGGTTAGGAAAGGGTAAACACTTCTGCGGCTGTTTATTTCCTCCTTCACTCTGCGCATCATAGAACGAGTATATTTAGCCTTTTTTTCATTTTTCAAAATCTAAGCGATGAATATATAGTGAAACTCATCACAAGCATTAAAAAAATAGTCCCAAATTCAAAGAAACTTCCTCTTGGTAAGAAAATTAAGTATATATTTAACTTTTAGCAACACAACAAAATGATTATAACAAACACAATATTTCTACGAATGTTATTTTTGAGAATAATTTTATTGATTGTTTATGCAATTCGAGCTAAAACAAATAACCAAAATGCTTTATAATAATGTCTATTTTGAAAACAAACATTTAAAAACAATACAATCGTGTTGGAAAAGAATAATGATATTAAGTATAACTTATCTGGCCGACTAGAGCAAAAAAACTCAAATCATAAGGCTTGAAAGGTTGAAAAATGTGATGTTTCAGAAATCAGAAAGTGGTTTGTTAGAAACGGTGATAGTCGTTATTGTTAAATTATTCTTATTTGTCTGAGAGTTGACACATTAAAATATCTATATACAAAATTATGAATAAGATTGTTTGGTAATTTGGATAGAGGTGACAATGACCTCAAGCTTACGAAGAGAGTAAAGAGACCTCGTTACCTCATTCAAGTAATAAAATGTCTAACTTTAGCTTTACACCCATGGCATGACTCATAATCAATTTTGCCAAGAATGCTTTGCTTAAAATTTTTGAATTTCTTCCTCATAATATGTTAATATTTTAATATAACATCTCAATGTAATTGCTAGTCATATTTTTAATATACAACCACTTGATAAATAACTTCCATTTCATGTAAATAGCTTTATCATTTGTTCTGTCCGGAGATTAAGAGTTCAAGAACTCCATGATCTATTTGTGGTGGTATTTCAATAAGCCACTAAGCATGGGTGATCACTTTTAGTCTAGCGGATATGTCGTGGGGCTACGGATCCTAAGGTCGCATGTTCGATCCTTGGTGGAATCCAATCTCCATACTGACGCAACACCACAATAAAATAGGCCGCATTGGTGGCCTCGGACAATATACTCGCCCTTCGCTCACTATAACGTTGTAACTACCGAAACACGCCCTTTGCTCGCCATAAAGCTTGGCGCTAAAAAATACGCCCTTCGCTCGCCATGACGCTTGGCACTAAAAAAATCGTTGATGGGGGAGTATTGTGGTGGTATATTAATAAGCCAGTAACAGCCACTAAGCATGGTTGATAACTTTTTGTCTTGTGGATATGTTACGCGGCTACGGATTCTAAGATCGCAGGTTCGATCCTTGGAGGAATTCAATCTATACATTGGCTAGACACCACAATAAAACTCGCCACACATTTCTCAAATTAGCAAATCGGCAATACACATCCAAGAAACACAAAAGAAGGATAAGGATTATTTGTTTTATCCTTTGTAAAACATTTATGAATTTTTTATTATTATCGAAGACCTCTTTTTTCACATAACTGCATATTAAGGTGAAGCTGAATGCTGGATGAATTTCTTCTTGCTGTGATGTTTTGATCCAGAAGGTCTCTAAAACTCTAGATTTAAAAGGCTATCCTAAAGTTAGTTGGAAAAGTGAATGCAGATTTTCTTGGTAGTTCTCTAAGTATAAATGTGGGCCAGTTTCTCTGAAATTTTCCTAGGGAACTATGCATCTTCATTGATAGAAACTAAGACAATAGAATAAATCATATGTTTTGTAGGCTCCCAAAAAGTCGCCTACCAGTAACGAATCTTCGAGATAATAACGAAACAACGACGGAGTGCCATTGGAACAACATTGTGTGGAGCGAGGGCCAAATCTCTGTGTGGCGAGTCCTGTTGTCTACTGTGAAAGCAGTCCTGTGTGTAGAGTTGCCAGTCTTATGGTAGTGATACAGCTAAATCGAAGGATAATAAGAAGTCTGGAGAGACCCTCTCCGGCTGAATTCTGTCTGACCGCTTTGTGTGCTGTGGACTTTGTTAATTACCGGATTTCTACTTGTGGGCTACTGTTGTTGTTGTGTGCTGCCGTGTGTTCGTCTTTGCTGTACATATTTTACATCTTTGTGCTGTCCTGTCATCGTGTAAATAAACGTTGTTTTGTTTTCTACTGAGGCCTGCTGATAGTGTTTTTCCACACTATACACCCACTACTAAACGAACCCGGCGGTAAAAATCCATAACAATAACAAATGACACTATTAAAGCGATTTGAATCTGAGACCAAAAATATAATCTGTTGTTGAAAATTGAATATATTTAAAAAACTGAAATTAAGAAAAAAATATACGATTATTAAATTGGTATAGTTAAAAAAACATATACGATGACATTTTAAAATGACGGAACAAATTTTAAGAGTAAACAATATACTTAGACCCAAATCATTTCTACAATCCCTACTAATAATAAACATAGATTAATGTGTTTGTTGGCGATCTATAGAGTTCATATATTTGGCATACAACTGCTAAAAAAATTAGTTGTATTAAAATTAATTATATTAAAAAAATTAGTTATATTAAAAAAATTAGTTACATAAAAAATTAGTTAATTTAAAATTAGTGAATTAGTTACTAATAGTTAGTTAAAATTAGTTATATTAAAAATTAGTGAAAATTTAATTAAGTTAACATCTAACTAAATAAAACCCTTATCTAATTTTAAATAAAAAAATAACTCGTATTCTCCCATTCACGCCTTCCAAGTTATATACATACCAGATTTAGCAATTGCATGCCAAATATATAAGCTCTATAGATCGCCAACAAACACATTAATCTATGTTTATTATTAGTAGGGATTGTAGAAATGATTTGGGTCTAAATATATTTTCTACTCTTAAAATTTGTTTTGTAATTTTAAAATGCCATGTGCATATTCATCTCCATAATCCAAATAAGTACATGCTCTGGAAACATCTTATTTTCAGTATGATAACCTGAAACTTGCACTGGTCAGTTTCCATTTATAATTTTTAATCATATATTAATTCAATTATCTAATTTAGAACTAATAAATTAATTTTAACCCGTTAACAAAGATCCGAAAAAGATCGCACATTCCCTCGTAACCCAATTCGTTTGCCACTAAAGAAATCCGAAAAAAAGGTCGCTCCGAATTTGGAGTAATTGCGAGTTTTCTTCACTTTTTAAGCTTCCATTGTAATGGAAGGTGGCTTAGATCTAAGCGATCTGCATCCGAGAGACCTCCCCTGCTAAAAGGCTCTCCCCGAACAATGAATTCTTGCTCCAGTTTTCGAGAAAAGATGCTGATCCCAGATTAGAGGGGGGAGGACTTTGCTCATTCTCTTTCTTTGTCAGATCAGCGGTTGCTGACCTCTTGGTGCAAAGAATTTTTTTTTTTGTATTTGTGGAATGTTGCGTGGCATTTTACAAATTCCATTAGTTTTTATGACTTCGATTTCAGACATTTTGCAGAATTGTGCAGCATTGATTATATATAAAAAAGATGGAATTGTGTCAGCAAATAAGATGACATTTTAGAATGAAATTAATATGGGTTAAATTAAAATAAAAATTGGGAAATTAATTAGGATTTAATTTAGATTTAAAAAATAGCATTACAATTTATATGAGTGTTGAAGGGGGGGGGATATAAAAACGTTCAAATTTTAATGAACATATATTCAGAAGGGTTTTGATGTGAATGAGCTGATTGTCTACCTTCAATTTTGCCCTTTTGTTTGTTTGCTGCTTTTCTAGTAGATGGTTACTTTTCGGTGGTTCTCCTTTTCCCACTTGGCTTCGGCTTGGATAAGGTTTGAAACTCGTTTATATATGTCTACTGCATGCAAGCATATTTTTAATTGATTCTCAATGAAAAGAAAGAAGCATTATGAAAAGAAAATTATTAAAATAGAGTAAGAATCATCTATTTCCCTACGGCTAGATGCTGATCATCTGTGTGATAATTCCTTAATGAAGTTTGCAAGCTGCGTAAAACTAGTTGCGCACTGGAGAATTATATTAGATATTTTTAAGTGTTGTGTGTAGTGTTATTCGTGTGGCTCTAAAATGTTAATTAAATGTTTAATAATTTGTTAATAAATTGTTTTCGGCCAGGATTGCTTATTTCCTGTGCCCAGTGTGTGTGGAAACTTTACTAATACCACTTATATTTGTTTCTTTCGCTATTTCAGAGTTCTGTGATGTTATTAACTTGCTGTCTGAATGTTATCTTTTTACTAATTCATTGACCATAAGAACCATAAGACAAGTAAAGACAAAATAGGGGAATAAATGGCGGATAGTGTTTTTAAAAAATCCAGATTTGAATCTAGAAATATTTAACGAAAAATCTCGTATGTTACATTAAAATGTCGTGACAAGGTTAGAAAAAATAATCTAAATATTGAAATATATACTTAAAAAATTTATTGAACTATACATTATATTATATGAAATATATAATATAATTTATATAATAAAATATGTGCTATATAATATATATTATATAAATATATACTATATTATATTTAAAAAATTATACTATAAATTATACTATATTATATTCACTAATTATATAAATTATACAAATTATATAAATTATACTATATTATATTCAATATATTATATTGAATATATAATATATTAAGGCAAAATTCTTTTAAGGAAATTTTTCAAAGAAAATGAGACAATTCAATTTCTCGTAATTCCTCCCAACAAACGCACTAGGCAAGCCCCATTGACTTAATTCCGGATATGGGGTGCGTTTTATTTGACTAAACGATTTTCAGTCATCCGGATGCTAATTCCAGAATTGTTGAGGTAAGAATCCTTGACTTGCAGCCAAGCATTCGTTGACCTTGAGGCTCTACCATCTGCTTCCTACTTGCCGCCCCGCTGTCTGGGGCTCGAATTTCTTTGTCGGAGGAGAAGCTCCTCTTATTTTTTCCCTTCTGCATCCCACCATTTTCTTTATGCCAGGCTACCTACGGCTGCTCAAACAACGCACCATGAACAATTACTCTATTTAGACTGCGTATACTTTGGGTGGAGTTGGTCTTGTTGCTATGACTTCACTGGAAAGCACGCCGGAGACCACGCGACTGAGAAGGTAATGGTGATAAAACAATAAAATGTGGCTCGGAGTGAGAAACCTACAGGTTTATTCTGCAGTTCTTTGTTAGAGAGAAATAAACAACGATATGCTGCACCTACAACCAGGAATATTCCCTTTGCACTTCGGTATATTTTAATGGTCACCCGAAACAAAATGCGGTATGCATCTAGGTCAATAAATATAAATGAAAGACATCGAACTATATGATACATTAGAGAAATATGGTGACGTTTGTTTTTTGTATTACAGCAGGGTTGTTGCTTGTGTTTTTCACTTTTTCCGTCTTACAAGATATATAAAAATAAATAATATGTGATCAAAAGGGCGCCAAAATTCTAATTCAGTCAGGATAGATTATTAAAATTAATAAATCATGCCAATTTAATTATTAATACATTTAATGACATTAAAGGACATGATTTACAAGGGGAAAAAACTATTGAGGACAATAACATTTAACATATATGCATTAAAATAATACTCGGGGACTACATCATGCTTTAGGCTCGCTTCCAAGACATGGACTGATGGTTCATGGCAGCGGCCGATAGAAAGCCGAGGAAAACAGTTACGGTTACAAATAAAAAAAAATTAAAATTAAATTCTTACTCAAGTCGACAAAGAATTTTTTTAATTTAGTTACTTTTTATTAAATAACTATCAAAAATACTATTAATTTTCGCAAGAATTGAACTAATATTTTTCACTTTCACGTGAGAAATACTGAAATCCTCGCATTCTACCGATTGAGGTACTGCCAGTCGATTTCAATTTTCATAACGAGCTGCTAAAACTCTATTTAAAGTATTAAAAATGAATCAAATTTAATGAATGAATTATTATTTGAAAAACTGTCATCTACTACAAATTTAAAAAAAAATGTTATTTGAACTCGAGTGGATGAATAAAAAATATTTTATCAACGATTGAAAATTTGAACAAGACATATAACCTGCTATTAGTTCACACTCTCCCTATATACAGAGCGGGAGAATTTGAACAAATAGTTGGAATTGAAAAAAAAAAAAAAGTCATCTTGAGAAGCCTGAAGGCTAAGTTACTATTTGGCAATTTAAATTGATTATATTAGAAACAATCAAAGTTAAGGCTTGAAAATCCTTTTTTTTTACTCCCTGACTTCATAAACAGTGCAATTATCGAAAAACTTTGAATGCAAAAGTTGATCGTCTTAAGGAGACATTAATTAAATTAAATTACATTAGACATTAATTTATTTTTCTCAACCCCAACCATATATACCACCTTAGAGCTAGATGAGACATTTACAAACTCATTCTAGTTTTTTACATTTCTAGCTACATACTTCAAGCCAATTAAAATCCGAAATATTTGAATAAAGAGTGGTTTTGGGTTTTTTGAACCCTGATCGATAAAGTATTGAAGAAATTTTCCCAAAGTCTTGTTTTGAGGACCATTGCATTAGGCAGTCTTCCCACAGGAATCTACCTAAAACTCGTGTCAATCTGTAGGCTGACATTATTCAACAATTTTCTATCATTTTAATATGCTGTTCACGTATACTTCATTTTCGAGAAAGTAATAACATTTTAGTTATTAAATAATGAGCGAGTTGATGTAGGCGGGGATGGTATTCCAGTGGAGGATGTAATAATAATGATAATTATGTAAATAATGAGTATGGCACTAATGAGGGAATTTTCGTGATCTGTTTAAAAGTTCCACAAGGAAAGTTCATGCAGAGTGAAAATTTGTTCCAATACAACTCGTTTACCATTTTGAGACATTTATTTCTAGAGAACTTTCTACAATTCTGATTTTTAACTTTTTTTACTGTATATACAAGTATTTTTACGGTTTTTCTTTACAATAGTGCCAGAAAAAAGAAAAGAAAAGAGGAGAAAAGAAAAAAAGAAGAAAGAAGAAAAAAGAAAAGAAAAGAAGAAAAGAGAAGAAAAAAGAAAAGAGAAGAAGAAAAGAAAGAAAAGACAAGAAAAGAAAAAAGATGAGAAAAGAGAAGAAGAAAAAAAAAAGAAGGAAAGAAAAGAGAAGAAAAGAAAAGAAGAAGAGGAAGAAGAAAAAAAATTACCGAATATGTCTCCATTGAGAATTGTCCACTTTCAAAATTAATAAGATTCTAAATAACAAAACATTTTAATAACGAGGCATTTACAATAATCTACAAATAGAAGCTTGAAATTCTCAAATGATTTGCAAGCTGTAGAAATTCAAGGTACAGAAGAGATTTTTTTTTCAAAGTTGTATTGAAGTTTTCATAATAATTAATTATGTATTTAATTCTTTTATTAATTAACAATTGCGTTTCCATGCTATGGAAAGACTGTTTTTATCTTTAATCTTGATATTCTTATTTAATTAAAATGTAATAAAATTTTAAATTATTTTATTCGCTTGTTTTCGATTGCCACTTATGGGAAATTAAAAGTTGAAACTTTCTTTCCAAATTATTCATAAAAGTGGAATATTATCTTCCGGAATTTTTCACAAACATTTTTCTAAAGTTTGCAATTTATAAATTATTTACTGATTAAAATAAAAATTATTTTATTGGAAAATTCCTTTTGCATTATTTTTTTTTTCTTTCAGAATTCCATATTTATTTTTCAAGTGCCTTTCATTCCTGCTAACATTTCATCGAGTTTTATTAAAATGTTTTTATCATGTGAGAACATGATGATTTCGCTTGAGGTTTTTGAATCCTCAAAATGTGAAGGCAACAAATTGTTGAAGACTTAAAATGTGTAGGCAGCAAAATAGAGATTAATCCTTTTTACTTCATATATTACCTGCTTTTGAATTTTCTTACTTTGAACTTGAGATAAGAGATTTTAACTTTATAATTACTATTATTATTAGGCAATTAGATTTGATTTTTTGTATTGCAAGCCGTTTTCGTAATTTTCTATTCTTTTTATCATTATAGTGTTATATTAATAAGCGCGTGACGGTCATCTCTTGTTACTGAAAACTAATCTATATATTGCTAATTCGTAAATCCAGTAACTGTTGTTTTATTCATAAATCACAAACTGTGTTTAAAAAAAGATTAATCAAGTTTACATTATAAAATCACGTTAATAGCTGCAGAAAATAGCTTAATCAGATAAACTTCAATCGCTAGAAGAAATTGCAATTAAAAAACAACAACGAAGAGCTAAACTGGATCATCCTTTAGATTCTCACCATTCAAAACAAAGCTACACACAGTGGACAGACAAAACAGGAAAAGAATAATAATAATAAAAAAAACAATCCGTTAGGTAGAGCCGATTATGAAAAAAGTCTCATCACACATGCGACCGAAGCTCTGCTGTTTTGTTCTGACTGGAAGTGGGTCAATTAAAAACGGCGGAAGCTCTACTGATCTGCTAATGAGCGTGAGAAGTGAGCTGATGAATGACGCGCATCGTCTCATCAATGGATTTCGGTGTCGCTCTATATTTGGGTGATGATCCGCCGAAAGGGCGTTATGCCTGATGCCTGCCTTGGCAAAACATTAAAAATAAATTAAGAAAAGCTGGAATATTTCGCTGGGGAATGATGTAACCCGTTTGTTAAGAACAAATCGCTCATTATTGTAATGGCTGTTCATCTTCTGTTTTGTCTACACTACTTCAAGCAATTTAATTTTTTTGTGATAGTGGTTTGCATTTCCTCATTGATGTCTGATTCAATCGTTGACGGTTTTCGAATTCGATATATTATGGCCTGTTTTCTCTACACTACTTCGAGCAATTTAATTTTTTTTTTGTAATAGTTGTTTGGATTTCCTCAGTGACATTTGATTCAACCGTTGATGTTTTTCCAATTATGGCTTGTTTTGTCTACACTACTTCGAGCAATTTTTATTACTTTTTTGTAATAGTTGTTTGCATTTCCTCAGTGGCATTTGATTCAATCGTTGACGGTTTTCCAATTATAGCCTGCTTTGTCTACAATACTTCGAGAAATTTTTTAATTTCTTTTTTTGATAGTTGTTTGCATTTCTTCAATAATATTTGATTCAATCGTTAACGGTTTTCCAATTTGATAGATTATAACCTGTTTTGTCTACACTACTTCCAGACATTTTTTTGTGATAATTGTTTGCATTTCCTTATTGGTGTTTGATTCAATAGTTGACGATTTTGAAATTTGATAGATTATGGTCTGTTTTGTCAACACTCTTTCGAGCAATTTAATTTTTTTGTTATAGTTGTTTGGATTTCCTCAGTGATATTTGATTTAATCATTGACGGTTTTCCAATTATGGACTGTTTTGTCTACAATATTTCGAGCAATTTTATTATTACTTTTTCTGAAATAGTTGTTTGCATTTCCTCAGTGATATTTGATTCAATCGGAAACGGTTTTCCAATTTGATAGATTATGGCCAGTTTTGTCTACATTATTTCGAGCAAAATATATATTTAACATAAATACAATTTAATAACAAAAACACAGAACTAACCTAAAAACAATTTATTTACACTGTATACCCGAAATAAAACAAAACAGCAAATCAAGTCCGTGTTTCTTTAAAATCAAATCAAGTCTATTTTAGTAATCTATCGAGATTGAAATAGCTACAACAGTAGAATACACATAATTTTTAAAAATTTAAATTTAAATGAAAACACAGCTGTTAACAATGATGCGTGAATTTTCAACTCCTATCGGGGCAACAAAATTGCGTGACTTTCCTGCCCCTGTTGGGGTAACGCAATGCAGATTAGAAATGTTTTTATTCCTTTGATTCTGTTTTATTTTAATTTAAAAGTACTTCAGAATGAATCCGAAAGATCGATTCATTAAGAACATTTGATTTTAAATACTTCAATCACTAAGAACATAAACAGAATCGTTTGAAATAATCGGTCGAAATTCTGCTAACTCTAACCTCATTTCTGTTGGGAAAAAAAAAAACTGGAGCCTTACTTATCTTTGGTGGGTTTTGATCTCAGCTTTTGGCCCGAAAGTTAGTTTTTAATGAATAAAAAATGAACCACTCAATGAACCGGAATAAAAAGTAGCCTATGTTTTATTCCTGACTATAATCTATCTCTGTGCTAAATTTCATCCAATTTCATTCTGGTGTTCAGGCGTGATTGAGTCACAAGCATCCATCCAAATATTGAAATTTTTACACTTACACTATTAGTATAGACAATAACGATCTTCCCCATATTGTTTCAAATTAATTTTCTCCTTTTTCGAGCAAATTAAAATGGATATTATAATGTTTTCCTTGCAAAGAACTAATCAAGTGGAGATTCATTGCAAAACCTTCAATGATACCATCAAACATACGCAAAACTCTTGATGAAGATGCATCCTCGTATTCTCCCGACGTCATTGACTAGATTCGCACACATTCGTCATTTTTGACAGGAAAACGAAAGCAAACAAGTCACAACTATTTGCGGTAGAAGATTAAGCAAATCAGTCACAAGTTTTCCCTAAGGGCAGATTTCCTTCAGAGAAATTTGAAATTGAAATGCTCATATACTTTCCTCGATCAAAATTGCTGCTGTTAATAAGGTTTAAAACGTCTTCCCTGCAGATTTCTATCGTCGTCTGGTTTGTTAATTAAGAGGGATTTATAAGCACTACTAATGGCACAATTTTATCGATCTCAATCAGTTTTGACAAATTTTTCCCAAGTACGTCAATCGTCGACTCTTTTTTGGATTGATCTTTGATAAGAAAATTCAGATGGCCAATTAAACCATCAGGACTGATTTCACAGAAATTTCCTCTTATACTCTTTAATAAATGCATTTGTGTATTATTAATCTGTTATTGTTCTTTCTAATGGCACTTACCATTGAAATGCCCTCTAAGAGAGAGAACCCTCTTATTAACCCTTTAAGTTAGAGATTTTAAGCTGAAATTTTTACATCTCTTATTTTTAGCAGCGCCATCTAGGGCCAAGTATATGACTTAGCTACTCACGCGTCACAGCCTTTTTAACGGGGCAGTCTTCATTCATGCATTTCATTCATTCATTCCCATATCGTAATTTAGACCCGAACCAGAGAACGATTACCTCTGATCCAGTACTCCCAGTGATATTACTCTCGACATGAAGGACTTTGTGACCACGACAGATACATACGTGCGAAAGGCATACGGAGAATTTTCAGCTTGCTGGTTCGAACTCACAACTCAAAGGCCTTACCAACCAGGTTATCCCAGTCCTCTATTATTAATGTATTGCTATAAATACACTATTATTAATATAATTACAAAAGAGTCTATCGCACAATCACTGGCGATTTATTGCTTTGATGCACTTAATAGACAAATATAAGAAAACGGATAGGTATTTTGGTCGGGTTTTTTTCCGACTGATTGGAATCAAAATTTGACATAGAGCTGTAATTGTAGTCGCCAAATCCCATACCAATATCAATTATTTAAATCATTTTGCTTTCAATTATGGCTTTTGCATATTTTATGAAAGTACTGAGTGATAGACAGAGTCAACCTATTCTCTTCCAAATTTGATGTAGAAGTTGAGGGGATCTGCAAACCCCTTCTGTATTCATAGAGAAAATCAGAAATTGGTATTCTTCCAGATTTCTCCGCTCATGTTACATCTGAATGATTATCTTTAGCCTTCATTCCTCTATTTCTCCTCGTCCAAATCAATTATTAAGGAAACGAAACTTATTTTTTAGAGCACAATTAGGAGAATGTTTTTAAATAAGCCTTTGTTCGAAAACTATAACCAGACCAGATCAAAAAGGCTTAAATTTAATTTAGTAATGTTGAATGCAAAGTATAAAGCATATGGCATTGGATATAGCAATTTTGGCTCAGTATCAGTCTTATAGCAATTCCGAATTAGGGAAGTATCATTATATATAATTCATTATTTCAAGTAATTATGATATCCAATTA
>JAPMOQ010062052.1:1162745-1187042 GCA_026543055.1 Argiope trifasciata
AAGCTACCGCGTCCCTTGTCAGCAGGAGAAATATAGAACAATGGTGCAGTCAAAAGCTCTATCAAATAATCAAGTTTTCAAATGCTTAGTATAAATTTCATATCCCCACAAAATCCAATTTGAAAGAAGTTTTATTGTTGTGTGTTTTGAATGGAAATATATATATATAAGAAACAACATTAAAATTTCGAAGCTGCTTCACAAAACGTTCCATAACAATTATCATAACGATAACAATATTTTTTTTTTCCTTTTCCTCACATTTGCAGTCCATCTGCACTCAACCTGATAGAGAATCCGGCTTTGCCTGCGCATCTCTTGTTTCAATCTCCGTTTTTTGACACCTCTCCGAGAATACGCCTGGAAATTGAGCAGATCAGGTCAAGTGAGAAGGCCAAGCAACCGCAACAGCCCACCAACTGTTGAACCTGGTCATTGTTTTCTTCTTTTCTTCCATATACCCGCCTCTGACGCAGGGACAGCACTCTGCACCCAATTGACGCTGGGTTGTCGATAATGATCGGAGAGGAAATCGGTTTTCTTTTGAGAGAGCGATTTTCAATGCCAGCTCTGTTTTCATGGTCCGCTGCTAATCGGATTGCAGGTTGTTGTCTCGGAGATGGGCTCTCGTGCCTCCTGGAATCGATATCTGACGCCGCGGCGCGTCGCTTACCTGAAGGAAAGAACAATCTTTTGGGGCACTCGCGTCAGTTTAAAGAAAACAACATCAGTGTGTCGTTCCCGAAGCCACATCTTATACTGATACAATATTGCAGTCGTAGTTCTTGCTGGTTTGCCGTGTTATATAGGCTGGAGATCAACTTCACGAAAGAGGAATCCAGTTTTTCAATAAATATTTCTCTCCCATTTTTTAAAATTATTTTAGCGTAAATTTAATAATTTATTCCTGGAATATCAAGTTATTCATTATGTAGATGAGAAAAAAAAATTAAAATCTCAGTGTTTCATTCAATAAGCCACGTCTTATACTGTCACAGCAGTGCAACCACGTAGCTCTTGCTGGCTTGTCATTTATATAGACTGGAGATCAACTCCACGAAAAAGGAATACGGCATTTTGATAAATTTTTCACTCTCGTTTTTTTAATTTTTTGGATTAATTTAATGATTCTTTCCTGGAATATCAAATTATTGATATGCAGATGAGAGATAAATTAAAAATCTAAAATTGCAATCTACTTTAATTGCTGTTCCCCCCAAATAATTTGGGATAAACAGCGATCCTGCTTTCAAGCATGAGATCCAAGCTCAGCAAGTTAATATCGATAAAGAATGAAAGAGAAAATTGCACAATTGCGATGCTAATTATTTGAAAGAACATGACATTTTTAAAAAAAAGTTTCAATAGTGAACAAGTAATATAATTTTTTTTATTATTTCCTTTATTTTTTTATTTCAAAGCCAATTATGATGGCGCAAATGAGTAAATTTTCTACGCCAGTTGGGGTAACAGTACACTGATTAGATTTTAAATTTCCCTTTTTTTCTGTTCCATTTTAATTCAAAAGTACTTCAGAATGAATAATGCATTTCAGAATGGAAGTACTTCAAATAAACAAAACAGCAAACCAATTAATCAAATTCGTATTCGTTAAAAATACGGTGTCAACAATCAGAACACACTGCGCATGCATGAATTTTCAACGTCAATTATGGTAACGGACAAACCAGTTGGGGCAACGTTACGCAGATTAGAAACATTCTTTTTTATTTTCAATTTAAAAGTACTTCAGAATGAGTCTGAAAGATCAATTAATTAACAATATTTAATTTTAAATGAATGAAACATTATGAAAATATACAAAATTATTTGAAATAATCCGTCAAAAACATATTAAGCCTAACCTCGTTAGAGTGGGGTGAAGAAATGAAGCATTACTCATTTGGTGGTGGGTAAATGAAAAGATGTTTTTGGTGGAAAATTTTGTCTTCAATTAATAATTAAAATTCTAAAATAAAAATTCAAGAAAAGGCATCCGCGGCACACATTCCCGACGTCCAAGGTCAAACTGTCTGACCTGTAGAGTGCCATCACACACGCACACGCGCACATAGAGCTTTATTATAATTTTCTTTATGAATACTAAATAATGAGGGCTGAAAAATCCTTATTTGTCTCCTTATTTGAAGTTTGATACAATGATGAATATCTATGACAGAGTGGAGCCTTTTTAAACACAGTCTATCACATCATTTAACACATTATTATTGTTAATTGAATGCGCATCAGCATTACAAATATAGAAACTGCATATGTGGAATGAGTAAAACTCCCACATACAAATGTATAGTGTTTCATTTTTCGGTGTATCTCAGCGAACTTTTTTTGTTTTTGCTTACTTTCTCATATTCGAAATACACGCAGATCCAATTTTGCAATCGACAAAAAATTCGAACTCGAGAATTCGCCGAATTTCACATGTCAGAACATTCCTGAGCCTGGAAAACACATTTTCGGAATTGCGACTGTCTCTCTGCGGATACGATAATTCCAAAGCTCAATACGCCCACGACAGAATCACAGTCTGGAAGCTTGATATTTTCAGGATAAAATTAGTTTCTTTTAAACTCAGTTCTGCACTTTTGTTTAGAAAAAAAAAAAAAAAAAAAAAAAAAAACTGATGTTGAGAAAGCCTATTAACATTGATAAACGGTAAAGAATCACATCAAATTCTTAATTGAAGTCTGATAATTGGTGGATATTGTTTTCGAACATTAATCTTGAACGGGACAAATGGTGTTCTAAAATAATATTGATACTAGGCATATGATAGTTATGTTAATGGATGAAACGGGTGTCATGTTTGATGGCATTTCCACTTATTTTCCTTCTTCAAAAAGAATTTTTATTCGTTTGTTTCGGTATTCGAATTTCAGAAAGCAGCACTTAAAACAAATATAAAAAGACCTTTCCTTGCCCTATTTATATGGATGTATCGACAGCTAACAAGTGGGCTACGACCAAAGATTGGGTCTAATAAAGTTTGTTTGGTTTAGTTTAGTTATATTAGTAACCTCATCCGTTTAATTATATAACATTAATTATATTAACATCCCGTTTTAAAGTAACGCTAAGGCTATTTTGGGACGGACCTCGCAATTTTGAACCGCGGTCAGATGACGAGGATGTCACCTAGGCTGGCACCCCCTCTCCAATTTCCATGCGGGAAAATGTTTGGCCCTCAAAAACGTTTTTCCAGAACGGTTCTTCGGTAGAATCGGATCTCGAAGCTGGAGACCGGTTACCCCTGGCCTCTGCGACCCTCTGTTCTGAGGGAAGAGGCCCTGGTACATGCACTTTTTTCACATAATGCTACGAAGCTAAACAAAAAACGTATCGAATTGCGTGAGTGAAAGTCTAGCATAGAACACCAATTGGGTTAATGTGTTATGAGGGTTGTTGTATATTATGGCACTTGCCATTGGACAAGTCCGCTGGGACATAGACAGTGATTTGAGGCAATAGGGTGCGTCTCTCGATTTTTTTCAGTGGTGCCATCTAGGGTCAAAAGTATGACTTTGCCCCTCACGCATCACACCCCTTTTTATGGAGCTGATTTTCATACACTCAACCACAAATCGTAATTTAGACCTGAACCAGAGAACGATCACCACTGAACCAGTATCCCCAGTGGTTTTACTCTCGACAAGGAGAACTTGGTTACGACGAAAGATTCTACGTGCGCCTAGTCACCAATACACACGTGAAATACTCGATTGGCTGATTCGAACTCGTAACCTAACGGACATGAATCCAACTCCTTACCAACCAGGCTATCTTTTGGAATTGGACTGCGTCTCTGTGAATACGATAATTCCAAAGCGCGATACCTCCCAAATCTGATCATTGTCTGGAAGCTTGGTATTTTCAGAATAAAATTATTTCTGTTTAAAATCAGTCCTACCCTTTTATCAAGAAAAAAAAACTGATGTTGAGAAAGTCGATTAACATTGATAAATGGCAAATAACCACATCAAATTTTTAGTAGAAGTTTGATCATTAATAAGTATTGTTTCCGAACATTAATCTTGAATAGGACAAACGGTGTTCTAAAATAATTTTGAGACTAGTCACATGATAGTTCTGTTAATGTATGAAATGGGTGGTTTTTTTTATTTCATGATATTTGTTCTTATTTAATGTAATCATCCTCAAAAGGAATTTTTATTTCTGAAACAATCTTCATCAAAATGTATATGTAATATATGCAGTCTTCTACAAAAGGATTTTTTGTCCTCAAAAGGACAACATTTGTTTTTAGTTTTCAATTTTCAGAAAGCAGCACTTAAAAAAAACATGAAAAGGCTTTTCCTTTCCAAGCTTATATGGTATCTGCAGCTAACAAGTGGTTTATGACCCTCAGATTGGGTCTAAGAAAGCAGTTTAGCTATATTAACATCCTGTTTTAAAGCAACTCTGCAGCAGTTTTGGGACTGACCTCGCAATTCTGAACAGCGGTCGGATGACGAGGACGACACCTGAGCTGGCATCCCAATCTCCAAACTTCCACACGACAGCAGAGGGAAAATGTTTGGCCTCGATGGATTTAGCTTGCACTCGAACCTTCTTCCAGAACGGTTCTGGAAAAATCAGATCTCGAAACTGAAGACTAGTTACCCCTCGCTACTGTGACCCTCTGTTCTAAGGGAAGAGGCCCTAGTACACGTACTTTCTTTCCATAATGCTACGAAGCTAACCACAAAACGTATCGAATTGCTTGAGTACAAGAGAAAGTCTAGCACATAACACCAATCGCGTTTATGTGTCTTGTGGTTAATCTGGAATCCCACTGTGGTCAAACTTCCAGAAAAACTTCGAAATAGGAATTAAGTGAATGTGGGTTATGTTTACCCAACACCATTCCGACCATTTCCGTCCTTAAAACCATTATCTTACTTTTGTCAAACCGAACCACATACCTACGGCATTGCAGGACTCGTCTGTGTCAACACGCCACTTATCTGCGGTGGGACAGCTCTTATCTCTGCATCCAAATGCATGGAATTTCCTAATCAGGAAGCTCTTATCCACCCTGTTATTCCTAGAGAAATTTACTTTCAAGATGATGTCACCATTTATTATTCCTTTGGGGCACTGTGTGCACATCGAGATTAGATAAATACAATATCTCTCTCAGGAACCGCTACGCTGATTTTATAAGCCCAACCGATTAAAGCAATAATAAAGCAAAGTATTAAAGAAATGATAAGCTGGAAGATTAGAAACTTATGTTTCCGAAAAAAAAAAAACTTTTATCTGAATTAATGGTTATTTTTGGAATTCTGATCTCTCGGAATTCTTCTAGGAATTTTTATTTAAGTTTTCACATTGAATTAAATTATAATTGTTAATTTTTTTTAAATGCTAAGTTTTGGAGACTCGATATTTGAAATAACTGATATGAATTAATTTTTATCAAAGAATCCTCATCGTCTCGTCTCAAAAGAACCTACAACGGGAACCATGGGAAATCATTTAAAACCATACATCCATTGTACACAACATTTACAACTTGACCTTTCATTCTTACAAACATGGCGGTTTATTTCTAAACCATTCATATTTTTAAGCTTTGAAAACATATTTTCTATATTAAGGTATCCGACTATGTTCGAAGGAATATTTATAAAAAATTCGATTTCTTAAAAACTATGGTTTTTAAATGTATTGTCAAATATAATACAAAATACTATAAACAAAACAAAATTATTTGAAAATACAATATCTTTTGAAAAATAGGAAAACGTGTAGTAAATTTAAATAAAATTTAACCAAAACGGTTAACATTGTACACAAAATTGTAATGCAGCAGTCCTATTTTTCTTTGCATACAAGTTATAGAATACAATAATGAATGAAATGAACCGAAACATTTTGAGATGCAAAGAAGTTACGGGTAAAAATATACGTATATATGCCTTTTTCCATACATTCACAACTTAATTTTTCTAAAAAACATCTATAAATGAAAAAATATTTCACCACTAACAAAACTTTAGGTTCATTTCATTGGTCATATCATTTAAAATAAACGCCGAAATTTTTATGTAAATACCTCTATTAGTTTTTGAAATATCATGTTAATTGTGGATAATGCTAATGAAAATTAAATTTTTGAGAAGTGAAAGACAAATTTTAACTGAAAAGTAAATGACCCTGAATGATAGGTCGGGCCTTCCTCTTCCTAGAAAAGATAAACTGTTTTGGAAAGATGAAAGTCTCAACTACAAGAAATAACAATAAAAATATAATTCAGCAATGTGTTTGATAATCAGTGTTTATAAAGTAGTCGGATACCTTAAGTAATTTAAAAACCAAACTGCCATGCACTAAATATTATGATATAATAATTTATTTAAATGTAGAGTTGAAAAATTTGTTACCTCTTGAGATTTTTCAAATCTTTAATTAATTCAATCAAAATTAAATATTTTTTCGAAGAATTTCTTAGCATATTACTGCATAAAAACTAACTTTATGCTACTTAAAAATTAAAAGCAATTAGTTTTTTGAAATTTTTTTGGCTTCTTTTTTTATTTTTTCCATTAACTCCATTAGCTCTTACCATCATTAACGATAATGATGATTGTTTATTTCATCAAAGAAGAAACACAAACGTCTTTTTTAAAAACAAATATCTTCATTAATGCTTCTCATTTTAAAAAAAAATTAAGCTTTATTGCGTCGGAACTAAAGCAAAACAAACCATTAAATGTTACATTTTAAGTCGGAATATTTCTGACGACCTAAATTCCAATATCATTACATTTTATGCTTCAGCGTTTAAATTTTAAATTACACCAATTTATTTCGAAGTTATAGCAATATATTTATCTTATTTCTAAGCTATTAAATTTCTCATGTATTTTTTTGCCTAATTTCCAACAATAGATTTAATTATTCCCTGATATTCACAGTTTTCATTACGCCATTAAATATTCAATTACATGATTTCCTTCCACTGTTAAACGTTGAAGAAAGATTCTGTTTGGTTGTGTTTCTGATCTGAATACTCTGTTTGGAAGAAAGGTTCTGATATTATTTTTCAGGAAAAGGCGCCCTCTGCCGGACATTTTCTGACTATTTTTTTTCTCATTCGATATCGTTTACAAATCGAATGAGAAAATAAAGTTACAGAACCACTAAAATTAGGAGATACATATATGGTTATAATTAAATTTCCCCTACAAACAACATCATGCAATGCGTGCGGCTGAACGAATTGCAATGAAATTTGGTATATGGACCATGCACGAAAAGCGATCACTGAATTTTAGGAGAAAAAAATTAGAAATGTCCCTAGAGGGCGACTTTTTCGGGAATAACCTTAAATTTAGCACAATAAATTATCAAAACGGAAACAATATTAGTATTTATTGACTAGCTTTTTATCACCTTATATCGAACCATATTAAATTTATCACAATAAATTACCAAAACGGAAACAATATTAGTATTTATTGACTAGCTTCTGATCGCCTAATATCGAACCATATTAAATTTATCACAATAAATTACCAAAGAGGAAACAATATTAGCATCTATTGACTAGCTTCTGATCACCTTAAATTGAACCATATTAAATTTATCACAATAAATTACCAAAGAGGAAATAATATTAGCATTTATTGACTAGCTTCTGATCACCTTGTCATCGAACCATATTAAACTTAAATTTAGCATAATAAATTACCAAAGCAGAAACAATATTAGCATTTATTGACTAGCTTTTGAACACCTTGTCATCGAAACATATTAAACTTAAATTTAGCATAATAAATTACCAAAGCAGAAACAATATTAGCATCTATTGACTAGCTTCTGAT
The DNA here is from genome assembly GCA_026543055.1 of Argiope trifasciata. Taxonomy (NCBI): domain Eukaryota; kingdom Metazoa; phylum Arthropoda; class Arachnida; order Araneae; family Araneidae; genus Argiope; species Argiope trifasciata. The sequence continues at coordinate 1,170,593 of JAPMOQ010062052.1, forward strand.
CACCTTAAATCGAGCCATTTTAAATTTATCACAATAAATTACCAAAGTAGAAACAATACTAGCATTTATTAACTAGCTTCTGATCACACTGTCATCGAAACATATTAAACTTAAATTTATCACAATAAATTACCAAAGCGGAAACAATACTAGCATCTATTGACTAGCTTCTGATCAACTTGTCATCGAACCATATTAAACTTAAATTTAGCATAATAAATTGCCAAAACGGAAACAATATTAGCATCTATTGACTAGCTTCTGATCACCTTGTCACCGAACCATATTAAGTATAGGTAAGGAAAAAATAACAATACGCTGTCTGAGAAAAAGAAGTTCAGTTTGCAGAATCAGGGGCAGATTAGGAAGGAATTGCTCAAGAGGAACAATTGTTAATCGAGTTTAAGACGATGTAGTGGAAAGTGCTTCAAGTGACCACCTTCATTCAGCAACAAAATTTCAAGTAGAATGGACAGTATGTTCAACAGCGGATCGTAATGATCAATTGCGATGCTTTGCACATAAAGCATTATGGAATTCTCAGTGTTTCCTGGTTTTACTTTATATTACTCATTATTCTTGTTATGGATTGTTGATATTGTTTCTGTATATCGTTTTGGTCTCTTATGTTAAGTTTAATATTTTTTCCAGAAAAGGCTCCAAAAAATTAAATGTTAAATTTAATATGCTTAATAAAATTGTTAAATTTTTTATCTTTCCAGGAAAGGCGCCTGTGGGAAGTGTCAGTAAGTTTGAGACGCGCAGATTGATGATAAACTGCATGCTATTTAACCAAAAATAAATATGTATTCAGTTTTACTTAACCGATGCGCGGATGTAAAATGTCTACGTATTGGACACGTAAGATATATACATAGACATTTCTTGTTTGGTGAACGGGTCCCTCATTGTACGAACTGTGGAGTGATCAATTCTATAGCACATACTCAATGTCCTAATTTTACTTCAGATCGTTTAACTCACTTTCATTCGCCTATTTTAAATTTACGAGACTTGGTGGGCGAAGAACTTTACTCAAAACTGTTTGACATTTTAAAAGTCATTGGTATTTTTCATAACATTTAGCATTTGAGATTGATTTTTATTCTTGTGCCAAATCGTTTTAAATCATAGATCTTCTCAACCTTTGACATTTTTACAATACATCTTTCTATCAATTACACATTTTATAATGGAATTATTTGAAAATCCTTGTGGATAGCTCAGATTGTCCTGAATTGGACTTAGTGCCAATAAAACACACCATACCGTATCTATCATACTATATCGAGAAAGGCGCCATCTGGTGGACATTTTTAATAATTTTTCCCCCGATATTCCATGAGAGCATTTCGTGTATAGTCCATGTACCAAATTTCGTTACAATCCCTTCACCCCTTTGCGTTGTAGGGAGCTGTTTAAGGGGAAGTTTAACTATAATCACCCTGTATTACCGCACAGTTATGTTTTTGATACCAATATGGTGTTATAGGGCTTTATTTTGTTAGCACAGTTCATATTCAAATAGAGCAGAATAAGTGTAAAGGTAATTAAATAGCACAGTTTTCATATCTGTCATAATTTGGTACTTAAAAATATTGTTTTTTCAAAAATCAAAAAGATTAAATTATGGATGAGAGATTTAAGGTATCCGCCTCCATTAAAAACACTGGTTGTCCAGCACATGGGCGAATTATTTTTTATTGTTATTTTTTGTTGCTCAGACTTGCCTCTTTCCAAAACAGTTTATCATTTTTGGGAAAAGAATGGCTTGGTCTATCATCCAGGGTCACATATTTTTCACCTAAAATTTGTCTTTAACATCAATTTTCAAGCAACTTTAATTTTGATAAAAATTCTGCTCCGTTATCAGGATATCTCAAAAACTAATAGAGGTATTTACGTAAATATTTCAGTGCAGTGTCGAATGTGCTTTAAATGATATGGGAAATGAAATGAACCAAAATTTTTATTGTTGGGAAATATATTTTCATTTACACACGTTTTTATAAAAATTAAGTCGCGAATTTATGAAAAAAATGCATTTGTGTATGTTTTTTCCCCATAACTTCTTTGCATCTGAAAATGTTTCTCAGATTTCGGTTCATTTCGTTCGTCATTATATTCCATAAAAATTAGGATTGCGATAATACAATTTTCTGTAGAGTTTTAACCGTTTTGGTTAAATTTCGTTACAATTTACGACTCCCATTTCTCAAAATATATGATATTTTCAAATAATGCTTTTTGCATTTATAGTATATTCTACCATAATTGACAATGCATCTGTAAACCATAGTTTTAAATAGTTTTTTAAAAATACAATTTCTCAAAATATTCCTTCGAATTTAGTCGGATACTTCAATGGAAAGTAAACACATCTCATACTCCGGCAAAACCAGTTGGTCACCAGAGGCGGATAGCCTGAAATAAATTAGCAATGTGTTATATTATTTCTTTTTATGATAACTTAGAAATTAAATTTTTTTGCAATTGAAAGGGGAATTTATTTTAGACTAGCCACCTATGAGACTACTTGATTCGCCAGGAGAAATACATTCTAAAATTTCCAATTAAATATGTATGTACCTTGCTCTCTTTATAACTTCATTCATTCATTCATTCATTTATAGCTTCATTCAAATGTATTCAAACTTCGATAGACACTTAAACCATGTTATTATAAAAGACTTATACCATGACATTACTCTTCCATTTAAACACGTGCTAAACATCAGACTTTCCTCTGCTTAATTTGCAATTAGAATTACTTTAATCATTCATTTGAGTTTTTGTCAGAGTAACTGCAAAGCATTGATACACTCTTACCGTGCTCAAACAGGTTAAATTCGACTTTAATTTTGTGCGAAAAAAATTGTTGTAAAATATAGTTTTAATATTTTTTTAATTCATTAAAAATAGAAAATTAATTTATACGTTATAATATTGTTAACAATGAAAAAAAATTTTAAGGGGATTTAAAAAACAGTTTTGCGTTGTAATATTTTCGGAAGTTATCGCAGAAACGTTCCATATGTTAGCTTAAATTTTAATTAATTAAAATTTCTAAAAAAAATCTGTATAGGTATGCTTTTTCATCCACCAAAGTAAATATATACATACCAAATACTGTAGCTCTAGATCAGTGATTCCCAAAGTGGTCTATATCGACCCCTAGGGGTCTATGACAACCTGCAAGGGGTCTACGTCAGCGAAAAAAAAATTTGGGGGTCCATGAAATGAAAATGGGGATCCACGATTGTAAGTCTCAACACATACACTGATAGTACCTATTTACTCACATCATACTATCTTATAATATCAAAACATTTACATTATTCATAAAAGTACCTATGAAGTAAATTTTTTTTTATATATGTTTATAAAATTGTGTAAGCTGTAAGCTTATTTAAATAATTTTATTTTGCCCATAGATGACTGATGCCATGTCCGAATCTAAAAAGAAATGTAGACAGTACAGTGTTGATTATTTGAAATTTGGCTTCATTCCATCATTGGCGGACAAAAAATTGCCTATGTGCCTTTTATGCAACAACATTGCCTATTTAACAGATTTGTTTACAAAATTTAATATGGTTAATTTGCAATTACAAGGTGACAGTTTAAATTTGATGAAAACAAAGTCCATCTTATCAGCGTTTCTTGCCAAAGTTAAACTAATGAAGCAAAATATTGGACAGGGTGAATTTTCTCAGTTCCCCAATTTGTCACAGACAAGCTGCCAGGAAGACGACGTTTTAACTTACGTTCAACATTTAAATGCCATCCACTCAGATTTTGAATCTAGGTTTGAGGATATTTTGACTATGGTTATACCACCATGGATAATTAATCCATATGGTGACATAGTAGAAACGAATGTCATAATACAAGAGGAACTGACAGAACTAAGTACAAACGAAGAACTTAAGGTTCTGTTTAAAAACGGATATCAGCAATTCTGGCTTCTTTGCAACATACCCGTTACTTATCCCGTATTATGGAATACAGAGAGGAAATTTTTAATCTCCTTTCCATCGTCATACCTAGTGGAAAAGGGGTTTAGCGCTGTTACTAATCTCTTAACGAATAAAAGAAACAGACTGGACATCATTAGCCGAGGAGATTTAACATTAACCCTTACAAAATTGACCCAAATGTTGATAATTTATTGTTAAAGCATCAGGCTCATCCTTCTCATTAAAAATATTGACTTTTTGCTTATGTAGTTTGTTTTATGTTTATTTCATGTTACATAGATTTTACATAACAGATACGAAATTTTATTTTGAGTAGTATAAATTTAAATTCAATTAATAAATGTATAAATTAACATGTGTTTTTACTTTAAGTTTTTAACAGTAAACTTCACTACAGTTAGAAATTTACAGGAAATCAATATCAGGTAAGTAGGGGGTCTATTCAATACGGAAAAACATGGCAAGGGGTCTACGACACAAAAAAGTTTGGGAAACTCTGCTCTAGATCATATGGTCTTGTGGGTAGAGCACTAACACGCCCACACATTCATATATGTAAACACATATTCATTTGATTATCAGCCTTGGAAAAATTCCAAGAATTGATTGGTCTGAAATTGATAATTCCTTTAAGATAGTAAACAGAAAGATCCAAAATAGCCCGTTTTATTAATTATATTCATTTTTTTTGTAAATCAGTCAGTTAAAATGATTGATTTAGAAAACTGATTGATGTGACAACTTTTGTTTAAAATATTAATAAAAATATTTTGTTAAATATGATTCAAAGAGCAAAGAGTGTTAAGTATGACTAAGAAGCATTTATTGACTCAAGTTACATAAAATTTAATTATTTACTTCACTTACACCAAGTTAACAGAACTAAACAATATGTTCTATGCCTACTATTAAAGATTTACATAATAGTCGTTGGGCTCGATTTTGAATACATATCCTGTATAAATTAAACCGCGTTTACCTTAAATAAAGATGATTTATTGAATTAATGATATAGGTACTGCAAACGATAGTAGAAACCTTTACCCTCCCCCCGCATTTATTTTTTAAAGAAAATATTACATTCAATATTATTTCATTTTATCCAGTCACGTGCTAAAAGTTACATTTTTCAAGATTTAATTTGCAACAATAGTTGCTTTTTTAAAAAAATTCAGCTTTTATCAATATGATGGCAACACTTTGATAAAAGCTAATTTTTTCCCTTTGAAGTGCTCTTGTAGATTAAATTTTATTATTTTGTCTGAAATATATTGTTGGAAAATATAATTAAAATATTTCTTTAAAAATTCATTAAAAAAGAATCTTTAGTTATATGTTAAAACACTGATACCATTAGAAATCTAATTTTTTTTCTTCTTGAATTTGATGTAAAAATCACGTTTATGCGATAATATTTTCGAAAGTTATGGCGGGAAAACGTCGAAATTTCACTTGATTTTGAATTAATTAAAATTCTACTTAAAAATTCGAAAAACACAGCCCCAAAATGCACTTTTCCGTGTCCATCTGCCAAACTTGGTAGCTATCGGTGGGACGGTCTGGCCTGTAGAGCGCAAACACACACACACATTGAGCTTTATTATAAGTATAGATAATCCCACAATCAATCGCAAATTTTAATTCTATTGTGTGCATTAGCAAATACATCATTTTCAAATTCTTTTAGGTTTATTCAGTGATAATGATCATATTTGTTGGATTTATTCAGTGATAATGATCATATGCGTATCTTGTATAAATTCAATCATGTTTACCGTAAATAAAGATGATGTACTGAATTAATGGTTTATATATTACAAAATTTTTATATTACAATATTTATATACACATTATTTATATGTTATTACAATATATATAATTATTTATATTACATTATTTATATATTACAAAATTTATATATTTACAAAAAAAAATTTTAGAAAACATAACATTTATTTAATTTCATCCAGTCACGTGCTGAAAGTTACATTTTTTTCGATTCATTTTTATTTGATGTAGGACAATTATTTAGTAAAAAAATCATTAAATAAAGTATATAAATTTATTTTAATTTAAAACTGCAGTTAAAAATATTTTTTTCTACCATCTTTAATACTTTTTACATTTTTTTTACTTTTTTTGTGCATGATTATAGATGTTTTTAAAAAAGAAAAATCAATAACATGAACTTTAATTGATTAAATTCTTTACTCTTAAAAAAAGAAACAAAGCGAAAACGCATCGAATGAAATATACAAGCCATAGTGGCAGATGCCCAACTTTTATTGTTGAAGTGTTTACAAATTGGTCGAACCCAATAATATTCCAAACGATTTCGCAACAGGTGGGAATCCATTCACGGAACACGACACTTTCTAGAAGTTACGTCACTTTCCGTATTTGTCTTCCCACTGGGTGGGTGGGCAGGTGTTTCAGGCGAGCGAGCGCGTCAAACAAAAATCGTTCACCCCAGCAAAATCGTCTTACCAGATTATGGAGGGTGGGGGGGGGGGGGGGGGAAGAGGCGCGAAGAAAGTAATTCGTTTCGCTTTTAAAATTTCGAAAACAATAGTTTTCGACTCTCTCTTTCTGTTGCTTCTCTTGTGAATATTTTTTAATCGTGAGAACAATTACGCATTCCTATGTGCCAAACGATTTATTTTTGTTTCAAGAGATTCGAAGCTGATGATTTTTGTGGCTTAAGATTATTTCATACCAAACGATAATGGGGCGAAGAACAAGATGCTGGAGATTATTATAATTTTCTCGCTTAGGAGAAAGAGTGTGAGAAGAGCAACAAACTTGATTTTAGTCGGAAAGCGGAACTGTTTGTAATCACGAATATATACAAACCCAGCGTTGCATATCGACTTTAATTTAGTGTTTAGATTATTTATCTTTGAGAAATCATCTGAATCGCTGTCTCTTCAAAATTTAAATGTTTTATCTGCTAATTAATTTGTATAAAAATCATAGAGTTTGGACGTAGCGTTTATGCCAGGAGAACTTAGATTTTCATTTTCAGAGCTCCGTTCATTAGCGTTTTGTACTTGCATTGTATATTGAAGAAAACTTAGAAAGTTACTGAAACAAAACAAAAAATATTTCTTTCCTTTTTCAAATAAAATTTAAAATTTCATTTAAACTGTTTAATTTTGATGTGATAATGCAGGAACCTCACCAGTATTACACTTAAATTTTGGTCCTGTTCCTTCTCACCTTTACCAGAAGAATGTATTTATTATTATTACATTGTAGATATACATGAACCGATTTACTAAAATAATGTGACAATCTAATATGTTGCTACTAAATATAGCAAAATATTTTTGAAAATTTATTTAAATTAGAGAAAAGTAGCACAGAAAGAAAACTGATAGCATTTATCAGAATGAATTTTATTTTAAAAGTTGATTACAAAACTTATTTTTGTTGCTTTTATTGAGCCATTCATAGACACACATATATATGTGTGCGTGTATCTTAATTCTAAATTAAATCCTAAATGATTTCCTATTTTTATCTTAATTTAGCTCATATTAACTTCATTCTAAATTATTCTCTTATTTCCTGGTCCGATTCCACTTTTTTGTTTAATTCATTTAACAAAAATTCTATAAAAATGCTTAAATCAGAGAACTACAAGCTCCGTTTGAAGGGATAAAAATTGTCAAGCTGAGCGAATTATTTTAAAAATATTTCCCTTTCTTAAATCGACCTTTGCACAGAAATCCCTATAAGAATCTCATGACATATAATCACTGGGATAAATTTCTCAGGCTCTTTTCGTTCTTCTGCTCTTGTACTGCTTGTGAATAGACACCAGTTTTGTTCGTGCTTATTATAAATAAAATATGCCTCCCAGGATGGAATAAAAAAGAAGTTAAATAGTTAAAAAAATCTTCTCTTTCTTCAAAAATGCCAAAATTTTACATATATATGAAAAAACCCAATTTATAAAACAAATATATCTATATATATATAAGACAAAAACAATCATATCATGTATCGTTAAGGGCCAGATTATAAAATAGGCAAAATTTTAGGGCATGGTAATATTAATATATTATTCGACATTATTTTCTTATCATGCTAGTTTAACGTTTTTTTATTTAATTTATTACAGCATGCATTTGAACTGACAAATTTATATTGAGTTTTGATTTAAGACCGAAACATTGTTTTAATATCCTTAATATCGCTTTTCATTGTTTTTATGATATAACATTTTTTAAAAGTTTTTTTAGTTCTAAGAAAAACTGTTCTCCGAGTTCCTAAAAAGATTTCTTTTGTTATTATATTCATCATTTTATACTTAACGTCTTTTTAAATTTATCTAGGAACATTTTCATTATCATTTGTTAATCAAAAGTTTTCATTCACTTTGAATAGAGAATGCATTTCTAGAAAGGTGAAAGAATTCATTTGTTATTTAAGGTAATAGCAACAAAACCTTTCAAAATACTTCGCATTTACATTTTTTTCTTGTGTTTCAGACCTGCAGAAAACAAAATTGGCTCTTAATAAGGTTCTTCGGAAACGTTAAGTCACGAATCGCACTTGATACGTCGGAAGTTAAGAAACAATAGAACATTTTTCGAAATGGCAAATAGCCATGGGTAAAATATCTTTTGCATTCAGAAAAAAATTGCTGTCATTATTGTTTTAGAGGAAATAATAAAATCAAAGGGAACGAATCGGAATAAAAGAGAAAAAAGAAAAATAATCATCATCGATATCTTCGAGATATCGTTTGGCAGATCAGGAAATACTTTGGAATGCGTGTCTCGAGTTTCGAATTTAAATTTCGTCTGCGGGAAAGTATGATCATATTCTTCTTTTTCTTTTCCCTTCGTAAAATTTCTATTAAACGTGCCCTCCTTTCGCTGGCTGGAACTTTTTCTTTTTTTTAACGTTTCTAATTAGAGAACATTTCATTGGTAAGTAAATGAGAACTATTTTGGAGTACTTGCCCTTAAATGCTAATTTAGATTTCTTAAAAGGAAATGTCACAGCCTTAATTTCTTGTGAACTTTACTGTTCTCTTTATTATGACATTGCGTTTCCCTTTCTTTTCATTTTTTGAAATAGAGTTTAATTAACAGGTAATTAGAATGTTTTGCAATCTTTGTCTTTACTTTTAATGAAAAAATGTGCATTTAGTGGTTTCTGTCTGTTGACTAAACCAATTGACCTAAAAATATTGAACTTGGCACAAACATACTTTAAAGAATGGAAATGTGCATTTTGGAATGATTTTTTAACTAGAATATTTATTAAAAATTAAACAAAATCTTGGCGTTTCTTCGCAATAATTTCCGATAATTTGCTATTTCAAAAATGATTTGTAGATCAAAATAAAATATAAAAATATCTTTTCAATTTTATTAATTTAATTGCCTTGTTCGTTTTCTTTTCTATATTTCATCATTTTTTGAAAAGTATTTAAAGCATATTCTCCAACAAGAATATAAAGGTACTTAAGAATTCTGAAAGAATATAAAATTTATCACGAACGGTAATTTCCAAAAACATAAAAATTCTTTCAGAACATTGAAGTTATTAATGAAAGTAAGCATAACTTACAAATTTTCTTTTATTTTTACAATCCGAATTGCTGTTAAGGTTAATACAAAAAATAATGAAATGCCAAATAATGGAAGCAATTAATATATTTAATTAATTCCTAGTAGAATCTGTAAGATATTTAAATTTATATTTAAAATATACTTTAAAAAATGCTAATTTCTAAATAGTCTTATATGAAAAATTAGGTTATATTACTTGAAGACCTGAAATAAGAGAATTATCCACATTTTTACGAATTTACTGAGTACGAAAAAGAACAAAAAAGTAAGGGTAATATATATTAACCCTTAGCGCTTTGAAAAATAATTCGATGCATAAATATTTGAATAAGTTGACTCATTTACCGTCCAAAAAATTAATGTATATGAATTTTTTTAAGTTGAACTTTCCCATAAAATTAATCTACATATTTTTACCACTCGTAAGTTTTTTCACCAATCAAAATTTAAGGAAATAATTCAATGAAACAACAAAATGTTGCACAGCCTTGCTTGGTACCTGAGAGTAGACATTGGAGTGCTAGGATTAAATTGAACAACCTAAGGCTTCTAAGATAACATCGATCGATAAAATAAAATCGATAATGATATCGATCAAAATTTGAAGTTTAAAAATATTTTGTTAAAGGAGTTATTAAGATTGAATTGCATAACATATTTAACTGAAACTTTTAATGACCATGAATCCCGGTGAACCAGTTGGTCATTGAATGCTGCTAGTATAAAATAAAACAAATAAATTTTATTTTTATAAGTTAGAGGTAGAACAATAACGTTATGATAACTATTAATGCAAATTCAAGAGAAATTTCAGCGTTTTATGTTGTATTTTGCGTTTTACTGGAAAAGGAAACTTTCATTAAAACTGGAGTGCTAAGTTACTGTAATAAATTTATGCTGCGTTTTTGATTTTTTAGATTATTTAAAAAATATTAGAGTTCATTGCATAATGTATTTACAATTACCAATGCATTAGTATAATTCTTTCCCTTTAGCTATGATTCAGACAAATGTTTTATACATTAAAAATAAAAGTTATGAATCGGAAAAATACCTGAAATTAAAATGTTGCATTTAAAAATTTTTATAGAATTAGCTGTTGAACGTAACGGTAGTCAGACCAGGAATACAGTTTTTAAAAAGCAAATTCGGAAAATATGTTTTATTCTTTTTTATTCGGAGTGAATTTTACAGTAAGTTATTTCTTAAGCACTCTATCAATGAGCGAAATATTTTCTTCTGCAACTTTAGGTCAGTCCATTTGTGATAATTATATCTGAGATATTGTTAATGGTGTAACAACTCTTCTAGGAGAACACATCTTTTAAATCTAAAAGAGCTATTCTACGTTTCCATAAGGCATCATAATAGTCGGATTTCCCACACACACAAAGAAAAAAGTACAAATTGAATTTGGAAACGAAAAGTCTTACTTTATGGAGATTCATTTTTAGAAAAACATTAAAAAATAGTTCTTATAAGCGTGACTGTCATCGAAAAAGGAATTCAAGTTTTAGAATAGAGACAAAATTTTTATTTGAAGCAAAGTTTTACGAATTGTTTTTGAAAATTGACATTATGATGTTGTTTAAAAACCGTAAATTTATAAACGGTTTATAAATTTACCATAGAATTTTTTTTCTCGATTTCTGACTGATAGAAAAATTCCTCATTTTAATAAACTAACATTACTTTCCCTACATTATATTATACGTATTTTTAATAACTACTGTTTCTTAGTTTAAATCTTTCTTCTCAGGTTAATAGCTTTTTAATTAACTGCGAAAAACTGATGTTGAATCCCCCCCTTCTAGCCACTTATTCAGTAACATATCCTAGAGCAAATTTAGAGGCCTGTTTTGAATAACTCGTTCAATAACTCAAAATATAAACTCTCTGTTACATAATTTTTCCAGGAATAAACAAGTTTCTTTTAGACTACAAAACAAGAAGCAGTTTTAATTTGCTTATTATTTACCGATGAAACTTCTATTAATATCTTGTTCTGATTACTAATATCAAATATGTTAAAAAATGTAATAATTGAATATAAAAAAACCAATGAACTTTAAGTAGAAAACATTCAAAGTTCAGACGAGAATATTTTAAAATTATTTTTATAAAGGTTTTGTTTCTTACTTTAAAGATTTATATTTTCGTTATTTAAAAATTTCTGGTTTTCTAATGTACTTGCAAATGCTCGCAATTCATTAAGCTTTACATTCTTTTTTATAAAATTAAACAGACATTTCATTTATTTTAACTAATTTAAAGACACAATTTTCTATCGAATAATAAAATAGCATATAGTAATTGGTGGTTTTTATTTAGTTGTTCTCATTTGCTATCTTAAAGAACAAACACTAAATTATTTATTACTTTAAAAAATATATTAAACATTAAATAAATTGAAAAATATTCTTGCATATATAAATTTATTCTACATCATTTAACTTCAAATACAAGTAATCTAATCCTCAAAATAGAGTAATGAGTTATTCGTTTAGAATATTTCAGGGATCATTTAATATAACCCAGATACAAAATAATTTTTATAAAAAAAAATTCCGTTCTACTCAGGTGAATAACCCAAAACAATATTAAACTTTCCATCCATTTCTAAAAAATTGATAGGGTTTAAAAAATTTGGAATATTAATCTATCTTTTGACGTTTATTACATTAAAAGGAAAAATTCTAAACATATTCCTTCTTTTCTCCACTAAGAACAGAATTTCTATATTGAACCCGAGAGCAAACGATATAAATTTTTTTCCTCAACTTCTTTGAGAACGCTGAATGGCAACTTTTGAGACGTTGAAGTAAATCGGCAGCTGATGTTCGAGTAATGTGGGTCAAAAAATAAAGAAATAAAGGGCAGCCATTCAGTTCTTATCGGACCTTGAAATAGCCGTCTGCTTTTATTTCTTGCAGACGATTTTGTATTTTCTTTGTCAGTGGTGAAATATCTTTTTTAAGAGTAAAAGGCTGATACCATTTTGTCTTTCTTAAATGCTTCTACGATAATGCATTTAGCTTCTGAATAGAATTGCGAAACAAAGAGTGTAAGTCAATGGCATCCAGTGAATTGCGCAAAAAAGTAGAAGACGGTATTAAGCATGGCAGTTTTAGAACAGGTTGAATCAATGATTCGAACAGACATTCATCTATTACAACCATTGTTATAAATTTTATTGAAATATACATAGAAATATGTTTAATTTTAGGCATTTAAAGAGAAAGACAGGCTCACATTTTACTCTAAAATTAAAATCTTTTTTATTTATATTTATAATAGTAATCGTAACTAATTAAATTACAAATGAGAAATTTATAATCTAATTAGTTAATGTCATTATTTTCAGGTCAGAAGAGTTTAATAGGGAAATTGTGACAAACGTGGAAGCACTGATATAATTTCACTTTTTTTTGTATAATTTTTAATGGTAACAAGTAAAAAAATACAGTAATAATAATAAATTTAATAATTTTTTAAACACCTTTCAATTAATGTTTCGAAAAATTAGAAAAAGGATTAATTCTTTCATCAAAATTGTTTTGTAATTTTTTTTTTAATTATAAGATTGAAGGAATCACTCTCAAGTAAGTAGAAATTTTTATTACATATATTTACAGTTTAAATTTATTAAATATATTTTTATTACAAATATTTATACAGTTTAATTTTTAATGACTGCTTTAGGTTTTTTATAATATCCAATACAATTTCATATCTTTGGAATATTGTTTTAGAATCACATCATGCTTTTGTTATTTTATTTTGGCGTTCATGTTTTTGATTAAAAAAATTAATATAGTATTTTATCTGTTTAACACTTCAGAAAGTTAAGAAACACAAAAAAAGTTCCAAGAGAAGCAGTGAGTGGTAATATTTCAATCGCTTTCATGTAATAATTTCATTAAAATTGCAATCATATTTATTAAGAATGAAGAGTAATAAAATAGGAGCTAAAAATTTTCATAAACCTTTATGGAACATGATAAATTTTATGACGTGTTTACATTGTTTATTTAACTAATTTTCTATTTATATTTCTTTATTTTCTGTTACTCCAGTTGTCCTTCGTAATGACAACAAAAAAGTGATTAAAATATCTTAATCCGATTTTTATGTTCTTAATAGCAGTTTTAAACGTTCTTAAGTAGAATATTTTACATATAAGTAATGTGGGAAAAAAGAAAGAAATGATTTTATTAGCTTTTTTAATATAAGAAAAGATGAACACATTTAAAATGATATAAAAACATAAATATTATCCAATAACTTTTCTTAATTACTTCAAATTCACTGCATATTTCTCTTTGGCTCTTAATTGAGCAGACGATTCTTTTTATATAGAAGTCAAATCACAGAGAAGAAGAGTACTCTTTCTCTGTGAGTCAAATTTTACACTCTGCTGATTTGCATAATAATTATGAATGTACTAAGTTTTGTAATACACCAACTATTAGTTTTTTATTCTTTTTATGCTATTAATTTGTAAATCTTCTTAGCTAAGAAAAATATATATTTTTTCCCATTATGCTTGAAATCAAACAAATTGCAATGAGCAGGATCGAATTTTTTCCATGTATTTATCTTAATGCTACTTTCCTGTTCACTTCTGATATTAGTAGACATTTTGTCGTATTTATAAATAGAATTTTTTGCGCTATTGATTCTTATGAGGAATAAAAGCGTAATAAATTTAAAAAAACATCTTAATAATTATTCTTATCTTTTATTTGTTTTCATGTAATGAATTTGCTAATTTCCTTTACTTAAAACGAATTACAAAAAATGTAATAATAATTTTACTTGAACTGTTATTATTTAATTCTGTAACATATGCAAATATTTAATTTCAATTCATAGTTGAGAATTAAATTTGATTTCATTTAAAAAAATAATTATAGGAATATTTACACTATCTTTAATTGAATTTTGGAATTTTTTTACTTTGTGTGGATATAATTTTGTTAACCATATTTAAACATTTTTAAAGCTTAAATGTAAATCAGGATTTCCAATTCTATTTAGTGTTAACAACTAATGGATAAAAATACTTAACGCTATTTTTTAAATTTCTATCAGCGTTAACTGAATCCCCCCCCCCCCCAAAAAAAAATGTAATAAAGAATTCTCTTCTGTATCAACATCATTTTTTATTATATCCTTTATGAATCCCAGAATGTACAGAATTAATTCTGCTCTGAATTATACTCTCAGCTGGCCGTTGAAACTCGTTATTCGTTCAGAACAGTTAAAGAATATTTTTGCACGAATCTATCTGCCGTTGACTCCAAATAAGATTCGCGAGGTATTCAATTGTTTACTTTAATTGTCCAATGCAGTTAAAGCGTTTAATTGGCTTTCAAGAGACATCCTACATTTTTTATTAGAATGCTCTTTCCGATGTTGTGATTGTTCTTCCGGGTTCTATGATCTACCACCGACCATGGCGCTGCAGTCGTCATGCTTGGATTAGTTCAGCTGTAAAGTCTACCGGGTGCCTGATCTTTGGTTTTGAATTATTCACTTTGCATATTTTTTAAAAAACGTTTTCGCTACTTTAAAACAGAAGTTTTTAATTTAGAATTCATTTCTATTACAAGCAAAAGATTATATCTCATGGAAATTATAGCGTCATGCATTTAAGAGATTATTTGAATTCTGTTACAAAACTAAATATTGCTTTGTTTTTTCAAACGATTTATTTGTTTAACTTTTAATTTTTCATCACTTGTTTTTTCTGTAAAAATAAATAAAAGAACGAAATTCATTTTATCCTTTATGTTTTCATGAAAATGATACTGAATTTTTTAACATCTTTCTAAGCCTATTTTTTCCGAACCAATATTTATTCTCACACCACTTATTTAATATTAAAAAAAATTAATTTATTTTTATTTTTCAGTATTGACATATCCCCATCCTCAAACCAGCTTGTATATGTTTTTTTTTTATATATTTTTAAAAGAGTTTAAGTTAACATATCAGTTTGAAGATTTATTTTTATTTTAGAATTTATTTTTATATTCTCTTACAGAAAGAAAAAATACTGAATTCATCGAAAAATTCAGCATGGCGATTTCGAAGGAACTCATTTTTCTGAGTCCCGAAGAAAACATGTCAGGAATTACGTGTGTCTATGCTGTCACAGACTCACAGGTAGAGTTAAATGCACAAATAAAGTTTAGCGTTTTTATTTGTGCAATTTAGCGTTCAACCCGTGTCAAATTTTGAATCATCTTTGCCGATTGGTTGACTATCTGTAATTTTGTACATTCGCGGGCATGTACAATAAGATATCTTCAGAAACTGAAAGATGAGAGATTTAGTACGTTATTCTTTTTGCTAAAATTGTAGCTGTGCATGAAATTTTGGTTTTAAAAAATTGAAGAAAATACTTCCAAAATGTATGCTCTATTTTCTTTATAGCATTAAAAAATACATAACTCTCATGTGTGAGACCTTGAAGATAAAAATCGGAGCACTAGTGGTGTTAATGCTTTTATTGGGGAGTAATGAAGAAAATTGTGGTGAACCATTCTTGTTTTTTTTTAATTTAATACTAGTCACTTCTGGCAATCTAGAAGGGATACACGCGCCAAATTTGATAGCTGTAGATCAAATGCTTTGGTCACTCACAAACGAAATATCAAATAAGAAAAAATAACATTCCAATTATTTTCGAATTAACTTAAAAACATTAATTCATTATGATAAACAAATTTTCAGAAGAACAGCCTGCTTCACGGAGTAGAATTTTATGAAATGAAGTTCAAATTAGCCAAATGTGACGACATGTTTGTAGCTGCAGAAAATATACCACAGTAAATATACTATTGGGTTGTTCGGAAAGTCATTTCGTATTTTTTT
>JAPMOQ010062054.1:0-19804 GCA_026543055.1 Argiope trifasciata
TTTTTCGAATTTTTAATTAGAATTTGAATTAATTAAAATTTAAGCGAAATTTCGACGTTTTTCCGCTATAACTTCCGAAAATATGATCGCATAAACATGATTTTTACATCAATTTAAAGATTAAAAAATTAGCCTTCTAATGGTATCAGTGTTTTAATGTATAACTCAAGTTTCTATTTTTAACGAATTTTTAAAGAAATATTTTAACCATGTTTTTTTAGCACGTGACTGGATAAAATAAAAGGAGGCCGGAAGTTCAAATAAAAAAATTATCATCGCAAAATAAATCTAAAGAAAGGCAACTTTCAGCACGTGACTGGATAAAATAAAAGAAATATAAAATGTGATATTTTCTAAAAAAAATGAATGCAAAGCAAAGGTTTCTACAATCGTTTGCAATATTTATATCGTTAACGCAATAAATCTTCTTTATTTAAGGTAAACCTGATTGAATTTAGACAGGATATGCATTGAAATCCCGACTTAATGGCATATTTATGTAATCGTTTGCAATATCTGTATCATTAATTTAATACTTTTTTTTCCATTCTTTTTTTCGCTTTCTTTAAAAAAACAGATTTAATATTTTGGCAACATCATCGAAATTTTTTTTTTAAATATTTTGGAAGCATAACCGATGGGTAAAACTGACTGATTTATAAAATTAAAGAATATTACTAGGAAAAGGTGTACTTTTAGAACTTTCCGTCCATCATCTTGAAGAAAATATTAATTTCAGGTCAATCAATGCCCGGAATTACTTCAAGGCTAATGAATATGGGATTTAATTGAAAATTTTAGAACGCTTTACTCATGGCGAACCAGCTGGTCGCCAAAGGCGGCTAGTATAAAATACGCAAAGCGGGTTAAAAAATGAACTAATTTTCGATCTATTGAGATTGAACTGAATAAATGTACCCGCACACAATGTGTTAAACTTTATATTAACTGACAGATTAATTATTAGATTTAAATTTTTTTTTCCTCTACTCGCTTTTTGAAGAATTGTTCCAAAACTTTTAATCGAGATTAATATTCAATGAATTTATCTATATATATAAAAGAAAGTCGTGTTAGTTACACCACTTATAACTCAAGAACGGCAGAACAGATTTGGCTGAAAATTGGTAGTGAGGTAGCTTAGAGCCTGGAGACGGACATAGGATACTTTTTATCCCGTTCGACAGCGTTCCCGTGTGACTTGACATGAAACGTCAGTCACTATAAAACGTGGTATAACAAAAAAGAATCGGAATAACAAAACGCAAATGACAGCTATGTAATTGACGTAAAATGACAGCTATGTAATGACGTATGGATGACAATTTGATATTTGTAAGAAATCAATATTAAAAATATTTCTATTAAATAAATATTTAACAAGTGGATTGAAGTGAAGTGAAGTTTAATTAATAATGCCGCAACCAAGACGATCGAATCTTTCCCGACAAAGCCGTAATGCAAGAAGAATACAAAATACTGCAAATAAAAGGACTGAAGAAGAACAAGAAATTGCACGTGAACAGTGCCGCGATAGTATGGCTCGACTTCGTGCTTCTCAATCACGAGAGCAAAGTGACGCAGCCCGTGAAACAGCTCGGTTGGCAATGCAGAATCGTCGAGCGAACAACAGAAGTCAACAAATAGATAATTTGAGACGCAGAACAAGATATTTAGATGATTTGAATCGAGCAGCGTTTCGATACGATTGCAGTAATGATTACAGCTTGCATCCTAGCGTTTGCATTGGGCAAATGGACGTTGTTTGCGAGTATTGTGGTGCATTAAAGTTTTCCGGAGAAACGCCTGGATTATGCTGCCTTAATGGTAAAGTGAAATTGCCAGTGTTGACTCCGCCACATGAGCCATTGTATTCATTGCTTTGTGGCGAAACACAAGAATCACGCCACTTTCTTGCAAATACTCGAAAATACAATAGTTGTTTTCAAATGACGTCATTTGGGGCAGACATTATCGAAGAAGGAGGATTTAATCCGACATTTAAGGTATTTATTTTTGTACTTATATAGAATGTAGTTAAAGAATAACTTACTTTATCTATTGGTATGTATTATATTTGCTAATACTGAACTCTACTCTTCCACAGAAAAAGTGCTTATAACCAAGTTAATACTGTCTGGTTTTTATTTTGTAGATACAAGGACAGATTCACCATCGAATTGGATCATTACTACCTTTCGAAGATACACAGAATAAATTTTTACAAATATATTTCATGGGCAACATGGAAGAACAACTTGATCGACGCCTAGGGATCAATGCAGGAATGAAGCGAGCAATTCTTCAAGACTTGCAGTGTCTGCTTCATGAACATCATGCGTTGGTCAGGTTGTTTAAGAGTGCTTTAGAGCGCATGCCAAATGATGACTATAAAGTTGTCATCAAAGCAGATAAACGACCATCTGGAACACACGAACGCACATTTAATGCTCCAACAGTAGACGAAGTTGCCATCCTGATTGTTGGTGAAAAATTGGAAAAACGCGATATTGTGCTTACACGTCGCGATACTGGGCAACTGCAACAAATATCTGAAACTCACCGATCATATGACGCATTGCAATACCCACTGATGTTTTGGCAAGGAGAAGATGGATATTATTTTAATATTAAAATGATAAATCCATTGAATGGTAAAGTATCAGTATCTTAATAATGGTTAATGTCTGTATTATTTGCCTTTGAAATGGTTAATTATCAAATTTTTAATTTCAGGTGAAGAAACTACAAAGAAAGTTAGCTCAATGAATTATTATGCATACCGTTTGATGATTCGTCAAAATGCTGACAACTATTTGCTGCGGTTTCGTAGATTGTTTCAGCAGTATTGCGTTGACATGTATGTAAAAATAGAAACGGAACGTTTAACATTTATTAGGTTGAACCAAGCCAAACTGCGTTCTGAGGAGTGCATCCATTTACGTGATGCAGTTAGTACTGAAGGAAATGCAGCTAATATTGGTCGATTAACTATTCTCCCGGCGACGTACATTGGTAGCCCACGTCATATGCATGAATATGCACAAGATGCAATGACATTGTTCGTCATTACGGCCGGCCAGATCTCTTTATTACTTTTACCTGTAATCCAAAATGGATAGAAATTACTCAATTGCTGCTTCCCGGACAAACATCAAATGATAGACACGACATCACAGCACGTATATTCAGGCAAAAAATTCGGTCCCTGATGAACTTTATTGTTAAACAACGAGTCTTTGGAGATACTCGATGCTGGATGTATTCAATCGAATGGCAAAAGCGAGGCCTGCCGCACGCACACATTCTTATTTGGTTAGTGGAAAGAATTCAGCCTGACCAAATAGATGATATCATATGTGCCGAGATTCCTGATCATGAAGTCGATCCAGACCTACATGATGTTGTTACTACTAATATGATTCATGGACCGTGTGGTGCCATCAACCCCCAATCACCTTGCATGGTCAATGGAAAGTGCTCTAAACGATATCCACGGAAATTAACGGCGGAGACTGTCACTGGCAACGATGGGTATCCGCTGTATCGGCGTCGATCACCAGATGACAACGGTCGAACTGTCACAACGAAAGTGAAAAGAATGGATTTCGTTGTCGACAACAGTTGGATTGTTCCATATTCGCCACTTATTTCTAAAACGTTCAAGACACATTGCAACGTTGAATACTGCAATTCAGTTAAGTCCATAAAATATATTTGCAAATATGTCACGAAAGGCAGTGATATGGCGGTTTTTGGATTGCAATCCTCGAATACCAACGACGAAATTTCACGCTATCAAGTTGGTCGTTATGTGAACTGTAATGAAGCGATTTGGCGTATATTCGCATTTCCCATTCACGAACGTCATCCTACTTTTATACATTTGGCGGTGCATCTGGAAAATGGTCAACGAGTATATTTCACGGCTTCGAATGCTACGCAACGTGCTGAAACACCTCCAGCAACTACATTGACCAGTTTTTTTGCAATCTGCCAAAGCGATCAGTTTGCACGAACTTTGCTTTACTCGGAGATGCCACGTTATTATACTTGGAATGCTTCATCCAAGAATTTTCAAAGACGGAAGCAAGGTGATGCGGTTCCTGGGTATCCAGATGTGCGTTCTACTGATGCTCTTGGTCGTATGTATACAGTTCATCCAAAGAATGATGAATGTTTCTATTTGCGGTTGTTGCTGGTAAATGTGCGTGGGCCAACTTCATTTGAGACACTACGAACTGTTAATGGTGTAATATTCCCAACATATCGTGCTGCATGTGAAGAATTGAACTTATTAGAAAACGATACCCGTTGGGATACGACAATCGCTGAAGCCATTATCTCTGCATCTCCAAGTCAGATACGAACATTATTCGCTATCATAATTTCGACATGTTTTCCATCAAACCCATGTAACCTGTGGCATAAATACAAGGATAGTATGTCAGAAGATATTTTACATCAAATTCGTGTCAGTTCCAGAAATCACGATATTGAGATGAATGAGGAGATACATAATCGTGCTTTACTCTTGATCGAAGATATGTGTTACCTCATGTGCGGTAATTTATTAATCAGGGTAGGAATACCAGCTCCAAATCGTGAAATGAATGGCGCATTTAATCGAGAATTGGAACGGGAACGTGAATATGATCAACAGGAATTAGATTTAGTAGTTCAAAGGAATGTACCCCTGTTGAATTACCAACAAAAGGAAGTTTATGATACTTTAATGAAGGCAATCGCTGATGAAAATGGTGGTTTATATTTCCTAGATGCCCCTGGTGGAACTGGCAAGACATTCCTTATGTCATTAGTTTTAGCAACTGTTCGGGCGAGATCCAACATAGCGGTTGCAGTTGCTTCTTCTGGAATAGCAGCCACATTGTTAGAAGGATGCCGTACGGCTCATTCAGCATTCAAATTACCGTTAAATCTTCAAACTATTGAAGAACCAACGTGTAATATTGCAAAACACTCAGCAATGGCCAAAGTTTTAGCGGCATCGAAAATCATCATCTGGGACGAATGCACAATGGCGCATAAACGTGCATTAGAAGCACTTAACCGAACATTAAAAGATTTACGCAATGACTCGAGATGTTTTGGAGGAGCAATGATTTTACTGTCTGGCGATTTCTGCCAAATACTGCCAGTAATTCAAAGATATACGGCTGCCGACGAAATAAACGCTTGCCTCAAATCGTCAAATCTATGGCGCTATGTGAAGAAACTGCAGCTGACAACAAACATGAGAGTTACATTGCTTAATGATACATCTGCTGAAGATTTCTCGGAGCAATTGCTGACTATCGGTAATGGTCAAGTACCTGTCGATGAATCGAGCGGATTAATATCATTTCCAAATAATTTCTGTAATTTTGTCTCATCAAAAGACGAACTTATCAACAATGTATTTCCAAATATTATTTCTAACTACAAAAATAATGAATGGTTGAGTGAGCGAGCAATTTTAGCGGCTAAGAATAAAGATGTAGATGACCTGAACTACATAATTCAAAATAAGATCATTGGAACAATGCATTCATTCAAATCTATTGACTGCGTCACAAATGAAGATGAAGCCACCAACTATCCAATTGAATTTTTAAACTCTTTGGACGTGCCTGGCTTACCACCGCACAATTTACGCCTAAAGGTTGGCTCCGTAGTAATCATGCTTCGAAACATAAACCAACCAAAACTGTGCAACGGTACGCGTTTGGTGGTTAGTAAATTGATGAACAATGTAATTTACGCTACGATAATGACAGGAAAATTCAAAGGTGAGAAAGTTCTCATTCCGAGGATCCCGATGATCCCAACCGATATGCCGTTTGAATTTAAAAGACTTCAATTTCCGATACGTCTTGCATTTGCCATGACCATCAACAAATTACAAGGCCAATCCTTAAAAGTTTGTGGTTTAAATCTAGAACATTCATGTTTTTCCCATGGTCAATTATACGTGGCATGTTCATGGGTCGGAAGACCATCTGCGTTATTTGTTTTTGCGCCTGATAATAAAACAAAAAATGTCGTGTATCACAAGGTACTTAAGTGAAGAGCAACCTATGTACTAAAATACAGAAATAATAATGAATGATTAATGTAGTTATTTAATTTTTTTTTGTATTTTTTCCAATAAAAACACAATCTGCTTATTTATTGCCATTAAGGCGGAACAAAGTTCGCCGGGTCAGCTAGTTTTAGATATTTTTTGGCATAGCTTTGAAATGCCCCAAGCATTTTGAAATTTTGATTTCTAAATAGGCTGCCTTCAAGCAATGCATATTCATTAAATAAGTGTTTATGAAAAAAGTCGACAAATAAATGCTGAGAATCCTTTAAAATCGTTGCATAGATTTTTAAAAAAGCATTGAAGGCTTTTATTTTCATGTAGAGAATTATATTCCATTCGCAACCAGTAGGAGTGCTCTACCTCGCACACTCTCTAATAAAAATTAATTTATACTTTAGAAGCGTTTTTTCCCAACATGCTTGAAGCCAAAATGTGAAAAATAATACACAAGCAATCAGTCTTCTAATGAATAATTTGGCTCAAAATCTTACATAATCCTAGCACTCTGGAGATAAGATCATGAGTTGAAACTTCCTCTATCCAGCTCGATTTCCCTTCATTTTATCTGCAACTACATGAGAGCGACAGCTAAACTTTTCATTAAAAAATTTCGCCCAATTTCACAAAAATCTACAAATTATATATAGAGCGAATGAAATAATTTCATCCTTCTGGTGTTCTGCATATATGAAACCTCATGTCAAAAAATTCATTGATAGATAAACTGACTGATAGACAGGTATAATTCGAAAAATAATTCTATACCAGAACCGACGAAACCAAAAAAAAAAGGTTAAGCTCTCTAAATGTTCGGTAAATGCCATGATCTGTTAACAGATACTTAGCAGACGATTCCTTTTCAGTTTATAACCGTTACAATTTTTATTTCTGTTCAAATCTTTTTAAAAGTAAAAACAAACTAATTTTCTCTTTGATGAACATATTTTATTAATATTATTTTGTATAGTCTAATGATCAATTATAAACTTTTTGAAATCTGACTATAGTTTGTAAATGATGATGTGAAGTGAAGAGAATAAACGAAACCGATTTAATTCTGAAATGCATGGAGTCTTGTTTTGATTTTTTAAGTATATAAGAAGCTCTGCAAGCTACAGAAATCTATATTTGAACCTTATTATTATCTATATTTGAATCTATATTTGAAAATTTGAACCTTAAGAAAACAGTTAGTTTTATAGAAAACATGCTAAGCTAAAGGTCGAATTCTTCAGGTCTTTTTACATGCTTCGTGTGTGAGAAAGCAAAAAAAAATCTAACTGAAATTCAACTCTCATTTTTCACTTTCAAAATATGCAAAAGCATTTTTCTCCATACAGACATTGTCTGGATTTCAATAGCTTAGGTCAAAAGAAATCAATAACGATTACACTGATATGATGAAGAAGATTCTGGCCGAAAACAAGCAACCTTGACAATAAAACAAATTGTTTGCTCGGTAAAGACAAACACAATTCAGGAAAAACTGGATAACCGTTTTATTAACACTTCAGATACTTCGAATTTTAAACAGCTCTGCCAAAATAACTGGGAAAATTTATCTCTGACACGTTGATGATATTGCGCTTTGTCACACGTCTGCCTTTTTATTTGAAAGTGCTAAAAGGTACAGAAAATGTATTACCGGAGTCATTTTATCTAGAAGAGCTTGTTTTTGAAATTCTACTTCCGGTAATAGCCATGAAAATATATGATCGTCATTTTAAGAGCCATTGCGAGCTTCTGAGAATCATTATTACTTGGTCATTTTAAGGTATCCGACAACGGTCGAAGGAAAATTTTTTAAAATTGTTTTTTTTTAGAAACTATTTCCGGTTTTCAGATGTTTTGTTGATTATAAACACTATAAATACAAAAACAATTATTTAAAAATACAATATACTTTGAGAAACAGGAAAATCTGTTGTAAATTTTAATGAAATTGAACCAAAACGGTGAACACTCTACACAAAATTTTAATGCAGCTATCTATTTTTCTTTGTGCGCAACATATAGAATATAATGATGAATTAAATGTACCAAAATCTAAAACAAACATTTTAAAATGCAAAGAAGTGATGGGTAAAAATATAAGTATATATGCATTTTTTCCATCAATTCACAGCTTAATGTTTCTAAAAACATCAATAAAGGAAAAAGTATTTCCCCACTAATAAAACTTTTGATTCCTTTCTTTGTCCATATGATTTGAAACACACCCTGAAATGTTTATATAAATGCCTCTATTAGTTTTCGAGATATCATATTAATGGTGGAGAATTTTTATGAAAATGAAAGTTTTGAGAAAATTGAAGTGAAAGACCAATTTTAGCTGAAAAATATGAGATCCCGGATGACAGGCAAGATAAATTGTTTTGAAAAGAGACAAGTCTGATCTACAAGAAATAATAATAATTTTAAAAAATCACTAGTGTGGTCGATAAACCGTGGTTTTAACGTAGTCGGATACCTTAAGTAATCCAGAGTTGTTTTTTGTTTGTTTTTGGAATTACCGAGGCTTATTAAAGAGCTGTTTTAGGTAAATTACGAGTTATAGTCTGGAATAGAAGGGAAATAACTTTATTAAACATGCTTAAGCACATTTCGTATCATACAAAATTGCAATTTCGACTCCAATGGGGTCGAAAAAACTGCCTTCTATTTATTTTCATTCCGCTATTTCTAATGTTTCTGCATTAATTTATAGAAATTGGGTAAACTGCAATTTATGTCATTAAATTTGAGGTATGGTTTTAACATCCACTTTAAAGATCGACAGGAAGAAAAAAAATTTAAATCCTTTTAAAACTTCTAAAACATTAAAGTTCACTACTAAGGAAGATTAATTTTTTTTCACGTTTATAATTCTTTTTGTGTACTTTGTATACTTTTAGATACCCAGACCTAATCAGAGGTCATGCTGGTAAATTGAGGGCGCCGCCGAAGAATAATCCCTTCTAACCCTTAGGAGAAAACTACACTTGATGGCAATAGACTATTGCAACAATAAGGAAACATCCAGAGAAAACGCATGTCGGTACAGAAAAAGAATAGAAAAAACATTCCATTTTACATTATATATTAAGTTATGAACATTAAAAATGCATAATATACATTAAGTGAGTTAACTTTATTACATTAGGAGAGAGCTAAATACAAAAGATTTGACAAAATGTCCCTAATAAAATCTTAATGACTGGAATTCTTAAGAGTTATTCGATTTCAATGGGCATCAAATTTCTTGGCCGTCTGAGTCTGGGGTCTCACATGTTTTGATCACGTGATTTATTGAACTTTCTTCGGTAACAAGTCGAGCTTAGGTAAAAGAAAACACTTTGACACACTATGAAAATACACTACGGCAAGTGTATTCGACGGCAGGTGTTAAAATAAAAATCACCTGTAGTTCTGAGGCCGCGGTAACCTGGTTGATAGAGCGTCAGTCTCGCAACCGAAAGGTCACGGGTTCTGTCCTCGTTTCGGCCAAAGACCGCCGTGTTGGCTCATGGCAGTTGGGGCACTTTAAATATGTCTTCCAAGTTCCCACAACAAAACGATACCTCTGGAGGTGCTGAATCAGGGATGAGTCGGTCTCTGATTTGGATCTAAATTCTGACTGGCGGAGGGATGAATGAGTTCGACCGTCCCCTAAAAAGGGTTGTGTCGTGTATGTGAGCTACAAGTCAGACTTCTGCCCTCTGGGTGCTCAGGGGTCTTTACCCTCAGAAGCTACTGCACCCTCTTTCCGTGAAAACACAGGCACGACCAAAAAAACCTGTAGTTCTGTTTACCGAAATGTTTTTAAAATATTGATAAGTTGATTTTTCCTTGATGGAATTGTTCCATGTCTCCATCCAGTTCTTAATTATTAGTTTTTTAGTCTCCTTTCTGAGCTGCTTTTTCCTTGCGCCAGAAAACTCCAACTAACTAACTAACTGAGCTGCTTTTCACTCATGGAAAGATATTTCTTGGGTTTCTGAGTTTAAAGTGTCTTCGTCGAATGTATCTGCATTTTCTTGTACATTTTGTGTACGATAAATTGAAAATTGTGCTGAGTATTTTGATATAAAGAGCACAAACTTAATGATGTACTCTAAGCGAAGGAAAATGAGCCTTACAATATTTTCTCTATTTTTAAATTTATTCATATAAAAAAAGAGTAAAAATATATTTTTTGGAATTTGAATTTTTAGTTTGCTACCAATGAGTTATTTTGTTTTCTTTAAATTTTTACAAAATAAAATTTTAATTTATATTTATGTCTTAGACATTGCTTATAAATTTTCAGTGAATTTTTTATGTTTTAATGTCACAAAGAATTTGTTTATCTCGACCAAGACATCAGGGATATTTTCTTTTCTTACATTTTTCTCGGACCATAATGCAAATTTTCACAATACCACCTCTGTTCAAGATCTCTCCTTTCCAAAAATTCTGTTGACTAGATTCCGCATTGGTCACACTCGTTTAACGCACAGACATCTTTTATTAATAGATCGAGCTACTTTATGTTCCAGATGTCATACGATTTTAACGGTTTTTCATATCTTAATTGAATGGCCAGATTTTACACAGCATCATTTGCGATTTTTTAATGTTTCAACTGTGAACAGGCAAATGCTTGTCGTAGAACGTCCCCACAAAAATCTTTTTGAATCTTTAAAAGCAATTGACTTTTATTATCTTATTCATTGTTTCATCTTGTTACCATACTTTTAAATATCGTTCAATTTTAAGAGACATTACCTAGGAAATTTTTAATCAGCTCTAATTTTGCAGAGTTTATCGTTGAATTTTAAGAGACATTGTCCAGGAAATTTTTAATCAACTTCTAATTTTGCAGAGTTTTTCATATCGACATGGTTTTTCCATTCTAACCGTATGTTTGGCACAGTTTACCCAAATTTGGCTCTTGTACCATTAACTCAACTATCCATCCATCCAAAAATTCTGTATGTGACTGGAATCTGAATGAAAGCAACAAAATTTTGTTCTGTCTCTTTTACGGATGCCTCTTTTAAAAACTGAGCTTCGCATTCCCACGAAAACCATTTCAAAATCGTCATTCCAAAGCTTCTTCATTTGTATTCGCTTCACTGCTTTTGTACAACTTTTGTTTCAGGTCCCATTTGCAGAAGAAACCGGGACGCGAGACGACGAGTTATTCAATTTATTCTTTTAAAAACAACTGATTCCTCTTTCATTTATTTCGCACGAAGACAAAAAAGGGGATTTTTTGCTGTCCTTTATGATGCTTAGGGAGGGATTGAAATTAAAAATTCATTACTACTCTGAAGAATGAAGAAAAGAACGAGACTCAACTATTTCTAAATAACATATTCCATTTCTCCTTAAATATTTCATCAATTGCCTTTTGTTCATAATCAAATGAACATTTTAAATTCAATATTTTGAAGTATTTGTGAAACAATATTCCACATATTAAATTCAAGAAAGTTTTCGTAGATTTTTCCATAGTTTCAAATTGTTAAATCTTGAGCATAAAAGTATTGTGTTGGGGAATAAGTCCGTAGCGTTTTTATCAAAGACTTTTATTTAAAGAAAACCATTAGTAATAACAACCAATTAATCGATTATGTATTTGACGTTGCTGTGTACATCCTCCTCCCTACCTCTCGACCGATTTGTCGATGCCGTTCCGCAAAAAATCGCCCGGTCTGATTTTTAAGGCCCTGTTTATTGTCGAAAGTAACGCCCGCTATAGGGTTCGACAGGGAGTGGAAAAGATGGTTATCCGACGGTGAAAGGTCCGGAGACTACGGTGGATTCTAAAGGACTTCCCATTCGAGCTCTTGGAGTGCGACTTTGAGGACTTGTTCAACATGGGGACTGCCTGGTAGATGGGGTCTTTTCAGTCGCATAGTCTCTTCCTTGCGGTGTAGCTGGGCTATGTAGAGTGCCTTGGTGACCATGACATTTCTTTCGAGCATTTCTCAGTATCTCATGCCCTGCCAGTCCCAGCAAACGCAGATCATGGTCTTCTTTGGATGGTGGTCAGGTTTGACTATTTCCGTGCTGCAGACTTGCTTATGACACCTTCTCCGTATTCGTTAAAAAGGTCTTGCATTGCTTAAGCAGCTTTTTGGTCTCGATGAAAAATGAAGAAGAGCAGGTGTCTAAATTGTGGATTTTTACCTCCTGGATATTCCATTTCTAAGCATTAAAAGTAATTAAAACACAAAAAGACGATTAGCATAGTTTTGTAGAGCAGAAAGAGCTCTATCGAATGAGTTCCATACACTTTGTCAAACAAAAGAATCGTTGTAAAACAAAGAAAATATAAAAACGCTACGAACTTATTCCCCAACCTAACAGTTTGTTCATAGAGCAATTCGAGTTCATATTGTTACGAACTTGCAAATGTTTCGTATTTTTTTATATATATATTAGGTTGGTGCGTATGAAATGTCGGATTCTCTTTACATGCGGACGTTTGTCTCCCTGTTTTCGTTATACTTTTGTCTTTGGCATAACCTCATTCATAGTCGTATTGTCCATTGCCAGAGACTCATTTCAGCAAAATAGGTTTTCTCGAAGGTCTTCCCTTTTGTTATTTCTTTTGAGTTTATTGCCGATATGAATTCTGCCGACATTCGCGTCATTTTCTTATATGAGTACAAACTTGGTAATAGTGCTGCAAAAGCTGCACGCAACATAAACCAAGCGTTTGGGAAGAATACGGTTAACGATCGGAAAGTGCAGCGTTGGTTCGAAAAATTTCGGACTGGCGATTTTTCACTGCAAAATGAGCCGCGCGGAAGACCCAAAACGTCTGTGAAGAATGATGACCTGAAGGCTCTAGTAGAAGCGGATCCAGCCGTATCCACGAGGGAACTTGCTATCAGGATGAAAGTTGACCATACAACGATATTGAAACACCTTTCTGAGATTGGCAAGGTTAAGAAGATGGACAAGTGGGTACCGCACGCACTGACAGAGCGAAATAAGCTGGAACGAACTGGAATATGAAGTTTTGCAGCATTCACCATATTCACCGGATCTCTCGCCGACCGATTTTCATTTTTTCAAGCATTTAGAGCTGTTTTTAAGGGGCAAACACTATGAAAATGAAGACAGTCTAAAAAACTCGATATCAGAGTTTATTAATTCTAAAGACCAAAATTTTTTTAAGACAGGCATCTACGCTTTAAAATCTCGTTGGGAGAAGTGTATTGAAGCGAATGGAGCATACTTTGATTGAATAAACAGCTTTTGAAGAAAGATATGCAGTTTTATACAATCACTTAAGAATCCGACATTTCATACGCACCAACCTAATATTTATGTGTAAATGTTTCAGACGAATCAAATTTTATACGTTAATACCCACTAGCGAAAGATCGGTTCTCCATTTGCAAGCATACCGCTTGACTTTCAATTTAGCAACTTTATTACCTAGATTTTTGGCAATCTTGGTAACATTCCATACGATGTCGAAAGTTTTAAAATTGGGGTTCTGGGCATTAATGTTTGGGGAGCTACAGGATTTTAACAGGAAATCAGTGGAATAATGCTTACGTCATATCTCGCCGGGACAAAGTATTAATAGGAAGTGTCACAGAGAGCATTTTCGCTTGTCACGTGATCGTCTGAGACTTTTTGAAATCTGTTATCCTGCAATTAGTTACTGCTGAATTACGCGAAACTGAAGTGTGAAATTGTAATAATTGGTTTGTGGTAAGTCCTGAGTTTTCTGGAGTAAATATTTTAGAATTTTAAAGAACTGTTTCTTCATCGACTAACTAATCGGAAGAACTCCGAATTCATAGCAATATGTTATGAGCCAAACACTTGGTGTCAATTTAAGGTAACCGTCTACATTCGAAGAAAAAATTTTAAAAAATCGGATTTTTTAAAATCTATTTATAGTTTTTAAATGTATTGTAAATTATAAACACAATAAATACAAAAACATTATTTGAATATCTAATATATTTTGAGAAATGGGAAATGTGTAGTAAATTTTAATGAAATTTAGTCAAAATGGTTAACACTCTACCCAAAATGGCAACGCAGCAATCCTATTTTTCTTTGTGCACAAGTTATTGAATATAATGATGAATGAAATGAACCAAAATCTAAGAAAAGTTTTGAGATGCAAAGAAATTTTGGGTAAAAATATACGTATATATGCATTTTTTCATAAATTCGCAACTTAATTTTTCTAAAAACATCTATAAATGAAAAAGTATTTCACCAACACTAAAACTTTTGGTTCATTTCATTGCTCATATTACTTAAAGCGCACGTTCAAATTTTGATGTAAATACCTCAATTAGTTTTTGCGATTTCATCTTAACGGTGTAGAAGTTTTAAGAAAATTAAAGTTTTGAGAAAATTGAAGTGAAAGTCAAATTTTAGCCGAAAAAATATGTGACCCTGGATCAGACCTTCCTTTTCGTAGAAAAGGTAAACTGTTTTAGAGAAAGGAAAGTCTGAACTACAAGAAATAACAATGAAAAAAATTCACTAATGGGTAGATAATCAATGTTTTTAACGTAGTCGGATACCTTAAATTTCGTATAAATTACTTTTCTTGTAGAAACCAGTTAGTGTAATCTCTTCTAAGCTTTCTTACATATTATCCATTTGAGGGTTTGATACTTCTATCACACATAAAATTGAGGTGGTATGGTAATGCCTTGAATATCGTGCATCGTATTGGCGATTAATAATGGTGAAAAATAGATTTTTCATGTGGATCTAGCATTTGTTAGTTGAGTTAAGATTGAATTTTACATTGTGCTTTAAATAATTGATGCAAGAAGTTTCATATTTGGGTTCTGTATTTTTGCGATTTTCAATTCTTTATTGTGAGCAATTTCTTTATTTATACACTTCAAGATAATATACTTGAATTTACTGTTTCTACAGTAATTAATAGGAAATATAAATTTTCTCAAAGGAGGATGCACTCATTTATGGAAGACTGTTTTTTTATTTCTCCAAAGTATGATATTGTTACTGATAAAGGGACGTTGATATTACTAAATTAAACTAAATTTCTTCAGATAATATCTCCTTACACTTATATATTACAGGGGAAACATTTTTGAGTAAATTTTTTTAATGTTTTGCTGATATTCTTCGTCAAAACCTTATTTGCAGAAAATATATGGAAAGTGTATCCATGCAATATCTGAGCTTAGAAAGTATCTATTCAAAAAATATTAAACTATGCATTAAAAAAATTATTTTTACAATAAAAACTTTTTTTTAATGATTTTTTTCATGGAAAAATTAAAACTTCCTGAGATATCAGTGGTTTGTTCTTGAAGAGTGCCTCAAATCCTGAGATCAGTCATCGGTTTTAAAGCTCCACTCTTTAAAATTTTCACTTCATGTTTGACGTTTTGATGCCATAAGCATCAAAAGTATATTTTTTTGACTAAACTTTCACTCGTCTTCTCATATCATTTTTAACGATGTCAATGTCATCAAGTAGCAATTGTTTGTGCACAGCTTCGGAACACATTATCTTATACTATAATACGAGGAATGGTTGCTAAGTCGAAAATCGCCCCAGAATTTATAAACTCCGGTAAACTTGGGGGTCTGGGATTTTTGGCCACGAGGAATCGATTGGCGCCGGTTTTGAAGCGCTACGGTCGAGCAGTTCGGAGTTACAGATAGGATATTTTCAAACTTTATTAGTTCGCCATAATGGCTAATAGGTTTCAAGCGGTAACGTGCTGCCATCTATAGCCAATATGGCGAACTAATAAAGTTTCCAGAAGATGATCCGGAACTGATCTCGAAATGGATGATCCATAACCCGTGTGGTGATATGAACCCAAGCGCTCCGTGCATGGTCAGCAAACATGGAAGTGCAGATGGGGATTTCCAATGGAACATCAAGACATGACATCGCTGGTGGACGATGAAAAGCCGAGGTTTAACCGGTTATCTTTTCACCAATGGTTTCACAAATTTTCTTATGGCATGTATTGTTTTGATAAATCACAATTGAAAATTTAAATCTTCGAGTTAGCTTCGATACCTGTTTTCTCCGAGTGGAGCTCGGTCACCGCTGGTTCAAAGTAAAATGGCTTTTAAAATTCCTTTTTTTTTTTTCTTCTCACAAGAGTGCTTTCTTCTTGTTCAAAAAGAATTCTTCAGCATCAAAGTCAAAATTCATCCGAAAATAAAAATGGAAAAAAGAGAGAACGGAACATTACCCTTTTCTCATTCTTTCTCTGTTTCACAAAATAAATTTAGTTCCTAATACGTCGCTTGAGTTGTAGTATTTTTATCATTTTATTGCTTCAGTCTAAGAGTTTTTATTTTCCTTCGGCAAATATTCGTTTTCTTTTCTTCTTTTTTTCAAAGAATAAAATAATTTAAAAGGTTATATAAATGCATATTTTTTTTATTTCCATAATCCCATAAACTGTTCAAAATGAAAGCCACCTAAAAAAATTTGGGAGAAACAACTGAAACATCGAATGCATGTGATTAAAAAATGGTTTCCTCGTTAGATTCTGATCTTTTTCAATGCCGGTTTCTGTGCACAATTTAGACTATTAAAATTCAAAATTGGACAATATTTTTTTTTTTCAAAAACTCCTGTTGCCAACTGAAAATAGGTTTCTTTTTCCTGGATACAAAAGGAGAATAAATTGCATACACCTTTGTCATTTTCCACTCTAATTTTATAAGGGTAAAGAAAAACCGAAGAAATGATGAAACAGAAATTTAAATTAAAAACAGGCGCGTTTCTGGGTTGTAAATTACTTTGTAGCTCTTCATAGGGGTAAATTTTACTGTCGAAAATCTTTTGCTCTGTATAAAAGTCATTTGAAGTATAGAGCAAGATTTGTACTTGACGGAAAACAAACAAATATTATTTAAGAAAAAATGAAAAGCAAAATTTTGAGCAATGAAGGAAAACATTAATTTGGAATATTTGCCCAAAATA
Source organism: Argiope trifasciata (assembly GCA_026543055.1). Taxonomy (NCBI): domain Eukaryota; kingdom Metazoa; phylum Arthropoda; class Arachnida; order Araneae; family Araneidae; genus Argiope; species Argiope trifasciata. The sequence continues at coordinate 17,025 of JAPMOQ010062054.1, forward strand.
TTTATTTTTGCTTTCTCGCATAAGTAGTACAGGGGAAGTATTGTAATCGTCAAAAAATTCGAACTCGAAAGTTTGTTGAATTTCTACATTTTAGGCCTACCTTCCTGAATTCTACAAACACAGTTTTGAATACTGCCTGTCTGTTTATCTCAGACAAAGATAGCTGGAAACTTCTTTGAGCTGGTGGAGGAAGTTTTATATATACTTATTACAACCAATTTGTAGTTTTCTATCACATGTTGAGCAAAATTTATTATAGAAAGTATGTCTATCTAGTAATACGAATATAGATTAGTACAATAACTACCAAAGGAAGTGAACTAAATAAATAAAATTTGTACACAGATTTTAACATCAAAATATAACAGACACGTATCAAATTCTGAGCCAAATCCAAAAAGAATTGTACATCTGTTCTACTGTACTTTCAGAAGTATGTAAAACAGTTTTCTAAACTTTCAGTGAAGATAAAGCTGTGAGTTATAGATTTAAAGTTGTAAAAATTTCACAATTTTCAAGAATACTCCATTTCTAAAATTGCATGAATAATTCACCGCTTTAATAAAACCAAACCAACCTGAAATTAAGATTAGTTTGTTTTAGATTTTATTAAGAGAGTTGCGAATTTTCAATTTGAAGCAGCTTTAAAGTTAGTTTTTCTAGACAACTCACGTATAAAATTGTCAAGCATAGTATTCTTAATATTGATGACTCTTTGTTTTAAACCCAATTTATTTAGTGAGTTAAATTATAAATATATTTGGAAACATCCTCTTCCCACAACATAAAGAACGTATAAATTTTATATCTCTAATTTAATATTTTAATTCTGGTGTTTCTATTGCAGATTTTTTTTAAAGTCATAATAGGATAAATGCTATCAAGAAGAAAAGGTCAAAAGCCAGAAAGAGTTCGTACAGAAAAAGGAAAACTTAATAATGAACTCGGACAAAAAAATTCCACTGCTAAAAACAAAGAGGCAAATAAATTGCATTCCTTTCCTTATCGAACTTCTAATAGACGATCCCTTTTCTGGAAACTTTAATCAAAAGAAAGCAAGATTTCAAAAAAGAACTATAAGATGTACAAAAAAAAAGAAGAAGAAAAACGCTTTTGCACGGAAGAAATGAATCATTAGCACATATTTTTTTATTTTATTTATTACTCTTTTGCCGTAATTTGGTACGATCCCAATTATATTAGTCATACCTTATTTTCAGTTGTAAAATAGCAAGTCAACAATGACAAATAATTAAAAGGAATATTCAGAAAAATAAATATCGATCGATAAAGATGATATACAGTTTCTGTGTAGAATGCTTTAGTATCGTGTGGAACGTTTCATTATCAATCCATGTTTTGTTAAGGATCAGTTTATTTTCAAAAACATGAGAATGCAGAAATATGGTTCCTTCTTATGATTAATCCGTTTTCAATAAAGTTTTTTTTTTCTCGTGTCTATTCTAGTTACATTATTATTTCCTGTCAAAAATTGTAAGAATTGTATTTCTTTTTTCAGTTAAAGAAAGAATAGTACGGAAGAATAGAAAAAAAAAAGGTATTCGGAAAGGAAAACAGAAAATCTTTAGTTATTTCCATTATAGAACAGTAAAAATTTAGTATTATTTTTAATTTAATAATCTTTTTCCAAGCACAATATTAAGAGCCATTCCTTTTAATCCGAATATAATGTATACATATTGAAATAGGTATGAAAACTAATACAGATATACAATATAGGTGTAAATACCGATATCGACACAGATTTAGAATATTGATAACGATATAAATATAGATATAAAATAGATATATATACTTATAGATGACTTACTGCTTTTTTATTATTGTTTTGCTTTCTTTATTTTTCATGCGTTTTCCGTATGTATTTCATTTTTTTTCTCATTTTCTTTACCATTCGTCTCTTCATTTCAAAAACACAATTCACCACCATCCAAAAAGAAAAAGTGCCTTTTAAAAAGAAGTATTAAAATGGTGTGCAGAAAACATTGGCTATGTTTAATCTAATTTAATTATTTTCACTAACTTCGTTTCCTTTAACATATCAGTTTTAAGCATGAAATTGTGGCGATGGTGTTGACGGAATTGTGCCGATATGTATGTTGAATTCAACAAAGGATCGAACCTGCGGTGTTTGGGTTTGAAGTCCAGTAACTTAACCGTTCGACAAAACCGAACGCCCCTGACTATTGGCTGTTTCTGACTTATTAAGATGTCACCATAATACTCCCCTACCAATGTGACGGTAGAAGGTGAACAATTATTTATAGCGCCAAGTGTTATGGCGAGCGAAGAGAGTGTTTCGATACCGTCAAGCGTTTTGGCGAGCGAAGAGAGCACTTCTGCTTGAAGTGAGTCTGACTATTTTGTATTGGTTGTGTTTGCAGCGGGTAGGTGGCTCCACGACAGTAGTTTGAAAGTTCATTGTCCGAGGTCAGCAAATCTATGATGGACTTTAAAGCCTAATAGTTTTAATAATATTATACTTGTTATATTACACCCATGAATGAACGTTTATTTTGCACATGAGCGTTTTTAATGGAATTAGACAAAAAAAAAACCTATATAGGACTTGCTACATCATCTTTCTAATGGAGTTCTAAGACATCATAAAGTTAATAAAAATATAATTGTGTGATATTCAATCTTCTAATTGCGCATTTTCTTTTCCGGTATTGCAACTTCACTTTCTAACTACTTATTAACCGTATTTGGCCACCGAAGGGTTCACCTAGCATATTAATACTGCTTAACCATTTTTT
>JAPMOQ010062064.1:0-14883 GCA_026543055.1 Argiope trifasciata
TATAAAATTAGTTTTTAAATCTTCATGAAATAATATATGCTTTCTGATATTTTTATATTACTTATTAACTATAAAATGTAAAAATATCATCAAAAAGGTCAATTTCAAAAATAAATATTTAAAAAATAAAAATCGTTTTTGCTAACAACATGAATCTTTTTAATACAGAATTTGACACCGAATAATTTGTTAAAAATTAATCTTGAAGAAAGGAAGTATTTTAACCTACCCCAAAAATTATAAAGTTTATTTGAATATCAAAGTTGTTAGAAGCAAATAGTAATAAATTCAAAATTTTCAATGAAAATTTAATAAAAAGAAATTCAATTAAAATATTCTACGAAAATTTAGTGGTTTAATTTCCAATTATTATGAGGCAAAAACTTAGATTTTCACAAAAAGGGCCTTTTAATTTTATGCTTGTAATTTATATTATAATGCAGAGATATAGCGCCAGGTCTATGTTTCTGCATTTTTTAAAAATTAAACTCGTACAAAAATTTTTTGTTTATACCTTCCTTTAATGCTCGTGGCTCAAAATCTTCATTATACTCAATCAAAAAATGTGCATAAAAGACGAACTGAAATGAAATTATTTACAAGCGGATATCATGCAAGTATATCAAAGACAAACTTCATTATTTCTTTCTAATAGCTAAGAATCATCCGGAGATTTGTGTAGACTCTAATACACTATTTTAAAATTTGGATTTCTTCCTTATTTTTTGGATAAATTTTGTTTAAAAAAATTGATTTTTTTATTCTTATTTTATTTTTATATTTAAAAAAAAGCTAATGAAAGACTTTGTATTTTATGTTTAATTTATATTTTAACGCATTTCCTTACTCACAGGAATTTTTACTTAATGAAAAATTTTATTTCTCAGTATATTTTTTTCTCAATTTCTATCATACTCAGTTATTAAATTCTAACAGAATCTGGGCAGAACAATATCGGAAAAAGTTTCATTGGAGTATTCTTAAAAAGTAATTAACGTTTATTTGCATTTTCAAACTATGATTCTTGAGCTCTGTCGCATTCTTAGGTGTTAAATACATTGTCATAATCAAAAGAGATATCGGTAAATACACTCCCTAAGCATCACCAAAATTGTATGAATTTGGAAGCAAACATTTTAACAGACTAAATAATATGCAAATATATGAGTATTCAAGAAATGAATTGCACTGTGAAAGATATTTAAGGGCTCTACAGCACTAATAGAACTCTAAGTTCCCTGAAAGTAAGACAATAATACATTAATTTACTTTTAAAGAAAGACAATGAAAGGATACAAAGAAAGATATGCAGTTGTCGTCATTTATCCTAGCCATGCCAATGAAGAAATTTAAATTTACTGACCCGAAATGTTTATGAAGAACAATTTTAATTGCTTTAAAGTTTGTTGGAAATATTTCTACAACAAGGATTTTGTTATTGTTTTCGGAAATGGAAAATTTCTGCACTTTTGTACATTCAACAATAGGCCTGAATTTCACCAAAACAAAGTTGAAATTTTAAAATAAGGAGGATTATTGAAGAATGGAGAAATGCGTTTTAGACCTTTATCAAGCAATCTATAGAAACATTATACAAATTTCGAATTATATAAAATTAAAAGATTGAGAAAGGAAATGAAAGTTAACGCTTGAAGAGAATGACTAAAAGAAAAATCCGCTTAACAAGGGATTAAAAAAAAGCTCCTTTTATTTAGTACATATCCTTCTGCGAGATTAAATAAAGTTACAGGCGCAGAATTCAGAAAGAAAACCCGGAGATTTATTCGTCTGACTCAATGAAAGAACAAATGAATATTTATTCTGAACAGAGCTAAGACACAATAAAGATAATAATTTTATTAATTCAAAACTGTTATTTTAACTCCTAGTTAGACCTTTATACTGTTGAAAAGCTATGACGACATGTTATCATTGATACAAGTGTTTAGAAAGATTAGTTATATCAAAAAGAAAAAAAAATCAAAGCTAATAATGACCGTATGAAATGAAATGCTTACTCGTGAATTACATTTATCTTCAATATAGGATAATATCAATATATATGGAACAGAGTCAAGTTTTTTGTAAATAAGAATAATGTTCCAAATATCATAGAATTTGCAAAATCTTCCGGTTATTTGAAAATATCAGGGTATTTTGTTTCGCGATGTATAATATATTCTTTAAATTTCTTCCTTTTTTTGTATACGATGTATCATATCTTTATTAAGAAGAATATATATATATTTATTCAGAAGAATTGATTTTTTAAAATGTGCAAAAGACCCTTTTCTTTCAGGAAAAATGGCCAATAATGATTTAATGTTTAAGCTTCAGTAAATAGGTAAATAAGACCATTGAGAAATGTACTCTTTTCAGCATTGTAATATAAATTTTAATTGAATAGTAAAAAAATATAAAAGCTCTACGTATGTCAAACTTTTTTTAATATATAAATACATTACTTTCTCTTAACGTGGTTGTCTTCTCTTTGTATATTTTCATACTCAAAACATTCTTCTAAACCTGAAAATATCATGATAATCATTTAATTTTATTAAAAGGATATTTTTATTTAAAAAAATTATGTATTTTATAGATTAAGGACATCATTTAAATGATCTAATTATTCTTCAGCACATATTTATAATAATATCAGTTTGAAATATCAAGCTTCATGAGTGTATTTTTCCTATTTCAGTACGGTCCTAAGACAATAATATGTTAATACGTTAATGACACCTTATACATTATTGCTTATATAAGATAGTTTTTTCAATAGACGAAACAACAAAAACCTGTTCAACAATTGCTTTTAAAGTGCCATCGATTAAACTTATTGCTCTTACATGCTTCTTTGAAAAGGGTAAGTATTACATTCTACATTATAGAATATTAACATTGATAAGTTAAATATTTGACAGCTACTTTTTTTTATGAAATTAAAAAAATAATAAGATCGTAAACGTGTGTAAACGGCATCACGGTTTAAAGTTTTTTGTGAAATAATCACTCATACATACATTGGTAAGGAATATATAGAAATAAAAAGTATTTCTTAAAGTTTTAACGAGCGAGGAAATATTTTTAATTTTCAAAATGACAAAAAAAAATTTAACATGCCAACAAAACCAGTTCATTATATTTTGTGGTACAATTTACCAAACTAATATTAAATTAAATATTAAACGCAATTGAATGATTGGTTATAATTAGTATTTATTACGACCGATAGAAATAGAAAATTATATAAATAAAATAATCTTCACGCCGGGTTTCACACCTCTCTACACCGAAATTTATGATCTATATTAAACTTCGAATGAAATTGTCGAGAAAATTATATATCCTTTTTTTGCATGTGGGAAAGGGATCAAAACCAGATGTGTGAAAATTAAATTGCGTAATTAAGGTTTAAACTATAGATTTGCGACAAATTTTCGACTAATTCGTAAAAGGAGATAATGCTTTTTACAAATTTCTTTCTTTTTTATTCACTATACTATGAATAGAAACAAAAATGATTCATAATTACAAGAATACTTTAATTTATTTCTGAAGAATATATCAAACGTTTTGTTAAAAATTTTACTTATTTTTCAGTGTACGAACTCACATGTAAAGAAAATACTTATACATATTTTTAATAGAATTATCGATATGATGTCACAGCCATAATTTTAAATTTCCATGTACTCTTCACCTCGTTTTTCAAGATGGTTTCAATTGTCTTCTCTTTTCACCAATAAGCGTTCTATGAACTCCAAGATTATATTGAATTCAATGCAATTCACAAAATTCAGATGCATCCAAATTCTATCCATTATGCTCTTTATTTGACAGAAATTGTCATTGGGGTCTTAGAAAATTATTCTCAATTTTTGCGCTTTTTCACATGAAAGTAGGTATTAGAAAATGTTAAACATAATTATTTATACCTTTTTTATTGTAGTCATAATAAAAATAATTGATTATAGATATAAAGAAGAGAGTAACTCACTAATTAAAAACATACCATTGGTATAGTTTTTTGAGTTTAAGAACAAAGAAAAAATTGTATGAAATGAAGCGTTGCAAATTAAAATATGATGAGTTAAAACAATTAGAATCAAAAACTAAAAAAGGAAATCAAGAAAATATATAATTTCATACAACAATAATCATTATAAAAACAAAATTTCATTTCAAGCTACATGAGTATTTCTGGAAAATAAAACTCTAGGTTTCCTTCAGATATTTATAGAAAAAGGTATTTTAGTAATCAATTTTAAAAAAAGTATCAAAAATTAAGAAAATCTTTAGTAGTATGCAGCTAAAATAGAATTTTCTGCACTTCACAATGATATACATGTGTGTGTGTGTGTGTGTGTGTGTGTGTGTGTGTGTGTGTGTGTGTGTGTGTGTGTGTGTGTGTGTGTGTGTGTGTGTGTGTGTGTGTGTGTGTGTGTGTGTGTGTGCGGGCGTGCATACAATATCAAGAAATTTGTTATTATAATATAAAATGAAGAATGAATCGAATTAAATGTAAAATCTGCAGATCTAAATTTTAATATTTTTATGCTACTTCATGCAACGTAACAAAAACATTAATATTTTTCCTCCTTCATATATTCTTATTTTTTTAATTGTAGCACTTTCGTTAACTTTCTTAATTTCTAATATCTAAATATAAATATTTATTTTCTTATTAAGCACAAATATTATTTCGAGTTTCTTGAATTAATTAAAAAATTAAATTTTGGGATGAATTTACTGAAATTTATTTATCATGTCTATATTTATATTCACATTAGTTAGCCATGCAGTAGTGCTAATACTGAACTCTTAATGCATTATTTTAAAAATTTGGTATCCTTCAATTTTTTTCAGATATTTCAAAAATGTCTGGTCATAATATTTTCTTTAAAAAAGAAAAAAAGAAACCGTATTAACACTTTTTTATGTGAAATTTGCTCTTTATTTAAAAAAAGTCTTAAAGAAAGAGGTCCCCTTTTATCATTCATAATTAAAAGATAAGATTTATTGAGTATTTCGAATAGATGTATTTAATTATTCCTCGCTTGATTTTTCCCATTTCTTAATGCATTTTTTAATTAGAAGTTTTTCTAGTTCATAAAAAGAAATTTAACAAAAAATACAGGGTGCGCCAGATAAACTTACCTATTTGAAAGGTCAATAGAAAAAAAAAGTACGTAAGTTATTGTTTTGATTTTTTTTATTTGAAAATACAATATCCCAATTTTTTTTATATAGTTTTAAAAATGACAACGGTTAAATGGCGATCACCATTCCGCATACACTGATTAAGTCGATTTTTAAAGTTCGTGTCCTCTCTTTTCAGCATAACAATCAGTATGTTGGCAATGGTGTAGTGAATGTTGTTCTTGAGGGGAGCTATTGTCTGTGATCAATCGACATAAACCAGGGATTTCAAAGTGAGCCTCGTCACTAAAAAAAACTACAGCATCTTCCGGCAGGTTGTCAAGCAGTATTTCTGATGCATTTTGACGGGCAACAAAATCGCCTTCAGTCAATTCTTACGCAACAGTCAATTTATAGGGATGAAATTGAAGGTCTTGATGGAGAATTCGTCGAAGAGTGCTGTCAGAAATTCCCAGAACAGCTGCGTGTTTGTGAGCCGAACGTCGGGGAGAACGCAGAACTGACTACCTCACTCTTTCGACATTTTCCAGAGTTCTGGTGGTCGGTTGATGTGCATTTCTGGATTTAGTGACACTCCCGAAATGAGTTAACCCACGACAGAATCTAATTACTGTCAGGAACGGGCCTGTGAAGAGAAATTTCAAAGAAAGCGCGGAAGGCACGTAGGGTATCAACAAGTGAGTGACCGTTAGAACAGGAGTTCTCGACGGAGAAGGCCCACTATTCTCTAGACCAGAACATGATGGCAACTGACTAGAGACAGATACAAACTTGGGAACTTGTCCCTCTAGTAGCACTACCTATCACTCATCTACCTACCCAATTCAACGTTCGGGAGTTTTTTTCAAATAAGTAAGGTTTTCTGACGGACCCTGTATAAATGATTTTAGTATTTTAAGGATCCACAAACATTTTTTTTCTAGAGAGTCTTTTAAATATCAGACATTTTAAATACAGATAAATATCAGAATTCTTAATATAAACAGAATTTTTCATAGTAAAATTTCTTGAATCTTTTATATTTTCCGCCTTTGAAGAATGGAACTAATTTATCAAAATGAAAAAAAAAAAATGCAAAAGTCATTTCAGTATTTAAATTTAAAAAAAAGTAAAAAATGAAATCTAAAGATAGCAAACAGTAGGTACATAATAGATCTAAAGGCATAAATAATGATATAAGAAAAATCTGAACATGGTATGAAATGAAGTCTAATAAATGCGTCTGTTTATTTGAACCACAAAAACTCGAGAAATAATTAACGGATATGGGAGATATTAATACCATTTTGTAGAGTATTTATTGGGAAATGTTTTAGAACATTAAAATCATTTCAAAATAAAAAAGGGAGTTCTATAATTGCAATTTTAATTATTCTGCGCATGCACGGGAACCTCAAACTGCTCATGCACAAATAGCAAGAGATGTGGCATGCATATGCCATACGTTTCTTTATTTCCGTCTGATTTTAAAAAGTGATTCAAAATCTCATTATTTCACAAAAGAAGGAAAATCAACCTTGGCCAGAACACGTTAAATGCCAAAAAGCTTCCTTTGTTGCGCGGTAAGGAAAGAGAAGAGGAAAGAAATGCTCGGTTAGAGAATATCAGAGAAAGAATGTCCGCACTTAAGGAAGGAGAGTCTTTTGATGGGCGAAAAAGCCGTTTTTCTTTAAATCGCATTGCAACTGAATTGCGGAGATAGAATGTATCTGACCTTTGAGCTCCTGAGGAGTGAAATGATCGCTTGTCTGCTGACAGAGAAAGACATTTTGATTTGAGATAGAGGAGAAGAAGTGAAAAACAAATTTTAAAACAGCTTTTCTAGTGTATATTTTTAGGGGATTGTTTTGTCTACGGACATATTTTTACCTTTTTAACAGTCAAAATATTTATAAGTGTGTTCTATAAAAGATTGTTTTGAATCTATTTTTGACAATTTCTAAATATTCATGTTTGTTTAATGCTGCGTAACTCCCCCGGGTGGAGGTTAGATTTATTTAAAGCTAATTTTTCTTCTTGGTTTCTATTCTACGGGAACGCCGTGCAGGTACTGCTAAAAATTAATAAAACAAAATCATTATACGAATGGTAAATTCATTCATGCTTCTATCATACTCTTTAAAAGACTCCAAAATGAGTAGTCTGTCAGATTTTGAAAATGCCATAGTTGTTGGAGGGATGTGTGTTGGTTACTCAGGACCGAAAACAGCCCTTACAAGGAGTACTGTATCGGCTGTTATGATAGCGTACACGAAATGCTGTAATATGATATCTGCGAGCACAGCAGTGGTTAGAAAAAGGCTAACTGAGCTGGATAAAAGAATGTTGATTCGCATAATGGCCCGAAAACACAAGTAATCTTTATCCAGAAAATGCCTGAAATTAATACTCATTTCCGGGACCCCATTTCAGCAAACACTATCCACTATTTCATGTTTCAAGCGTTTATGTAAGAGTTGCAATTCATAAATCGTTGGTAACATCACGTCATGCTTTGCAACGACAACAGTGGTGTAAAATACACAGAAACTGAATTCCTCAATAATGACATCTAGTCATTTAGTCTGATGAATCGACTCTCACCATATTTCAGTTAACTAGGAGCGTTTATATGTGAAGAATGCTGACAGAAGTATTTTCTCTTGACTGCTTTTTGTCAACTGTGAAAAACTAAGCTGGTTTCCTTATGGTGTAGGGCGTTATATCTTTGAATGGTCTTGGGCCGCTTGAAATTCTGCATGGGAAAGTTACAATTGCCCATAATGTTAATATTACTGGGAATCAAATAAATCTTTTTCTTCCACATTTTAATTACCTCGGAATGCCCCCTTTTTCAAGAAGACAAAACTCCTATCTATACTACTAAAATCTTCAAAAAATGATTTAAAGCACATGAAAGGGAAATAGGACATCTTGCTTATCCTCATGCTCCATATATCCTGATTTGAACATTATTGAATACCTGTGGATATTTGGAATTAAAACTGTGCTCAAGACTTCCTCCATCATCTACAGAAATGGAGATTTCTCTCCAGGAAGAACGCCTTCCTTCTTTCTTCCATTTTCCATTAAATGATAAATTTTTCTTCCATTTCTTTCTTCCATTAAATGATATTCATGACCTCTATGCATCCATGCTGCGTTGCAATAGAATTTGTAACTAAGTCAAATGGTGGCAAAGAAATAAAACTATTAATAAAGCTTTACTCTTACTTCATGGGTGTTTGTATTATTTTGTGATCCATCTATATATATTAGGAAAGCGTGTGAGTATTAGCAAACTGGCAAAGAAATTTAAGATCTAAATAAAAGGAATTTATTTTTTATGCCTGATTAAATTAGTAATATAATTAGATTCCAAATACTAATCCTTATTACTTTTTCACTTCATTTTATTATATCCAGTTTTACCACTCGTTTTACTAATTTATTCCAGTTTATTTATGACTAGTCTCTTTTGCTAACCAGTTGTTTCAGTGACAATCTTGGTTATATTTATTTTCAATTAAATCTCTTATACAAAACTTAATGGTTCTAATTCCTCAAGAAAAATTTTACTCATCAAGCTATGACAGAAATTAGAGCCCTTTTTGTTTAATATACTAACACTTGCTCGATTCATCATGTATATAAGCCATCCGAATAATCCCATAACATCATAGCACTTAGTAATATAATTATTGTCCGGGTCATCCATACTTCGCATTCTTATTTACCCTGTAAACTAGGAAGATATTAACCAGATTCCCCCTTCTTCAAATTTCAACAATGGAAGATATCCAATGCTATCAAATATTAAATAAAACAGTGGAGATTATTAGAATTTCAAAGCAGCAATGTTAATATTGGACAAAAAAAATACTTTTTTTGAATTTATGGAAATGCAGGAAGAATTTTCATCAGTAATAAATTTAAGTCATAAATTTTCTTTCTTTCTTTTTCTTTACTTTTTATTGCACCTTAAGATTTTATCAAAAACATTTTTGATCTGCAATATTTTTGGGTATTATCGCATAAAAATTTCCAAAGTTTTGTTTAATTTTTAATCAATTAAAATTTCGGAAACATAGCGCCAAAACTCATATTATATCCTCCAAATTATACTCAGTAGCTTAAGTTTAACAGTCGTCCTGCAGTAAGTACATCAACATACACAGACAAACTCTCCTTCATTATTGACTGGTTGCCGTCAGGAAGAAAAGGACTCGAAGGGAATATTTAATATATTTAATTTCAATTAAAATATTTAGATTGAGCCTCATGTCTATAATTCCGTCTAATTACCAGCCATTAAAACAATGCTATTTAATTGTACTACATATGCTTTATTCATTAGGTAATATCTTTATTTAACCAAATGGAGATCAGTCCCATAACATCATAGCTCTATTAAAAACATTTTATCATAATTTTCCCGATATTGTAACGTTTTTATTCATCTCGTAAACTGCACAAATATTAAGCTGAAACTTCCTTTAGCGTCTAGAAAGGAAGAAAAAAATGAAAGTAAAAAGGAAATTTAGTACTTGATAAAATAACAAAAATTGTTTAAATTTCAGAGCAATAATTGTTCGAAATGAGAAAAAATTAATTTCTAAAATTTAAAAAAAAAAATCTGCTCAAGTATTAAATTAATACAAAGGAAATACAAAGAAATATTTTTTTAAATTTTAATATGATGTAAAATAATAATTTTTAAGATCTAATATATTTAGAAGTTAAAGTTTTTATTTTACTTAATTAAAAAATAATTCATTCTTTTTTATTTTGAATTAAAATTGATTATTGAAACCATTTTTCAAACCATACGTGCTTCAAGTTTGATAGCTCTAATTCAAACAGTCTGGCCTATAGAGCGTCATTACTCATTCACACTTACACACACATTCATTTTTATTATTAAGAGATAGAGACAACGCATATTGATAGTAGACAAAGAATCAAAAATATCTTGTTTTCATTATTTCTTCTGAGTTATCCGGAACATATTTATTTACCAAGTATTTTGAATGAAAACTAAACCCATCTAAAATGCAAAGAAAAAAATATTTGAATTTCTTTTACAAGAAAAAAATGCCTGTTGCAAACAGAAACAAAAATATTTCTGCTGACTTAATCGCACTTTTTTCAATGTTTTTGATCAATTATTTATAATTATTATTTTAAAAGAAAATTAGATTTCCAATCAAAAAATGCTTTTTTTGTTGCCTTTGTTGCTGAAAAAAATGGAAAGGGGAACACCCTCTAAGCAATTCAAATCTGGAAACTTGCAGTAAAAACAAGCATTAAAAAATTATGTTCTGTAGCATTAAATTCCTCAAAATGCAAGATGCGCAAAACACAATTTCATATCTAATATCCTAAAAACCGATAGAATAGGAAATTGCTTCTAGAAACTGTCTCTTTGAGCCACCCTTCGAGACAATCGGAGTTGAAATTCTTTGCTTTAAATCTCCATCTTGATATTCAAAACTAATCAAGCCTTTAACAGTTAGTTCACTTTTTAATTTTAATCTAAACTTTAAAATTCCTTTAACAAAGCATTGAAATTCATTTAAGCTACCTTTTGGAAGTTTCCCTCCAGAATTTTTAAGAAAAGATTTTTCCGTATTCCGCATGTTTACACTGCCATCTATGAGAGAAAGTAACAATTAAAAGAAATTTGATTTGCATTCCTTTCATTCATATCATTAAACATAGAAGTTTATCACTGTATCTGGATGATTATTAAATTCCAATATATTGAATTTATTTTGTGGAAGCTATTGAATATACTAGTATAATTCAAAATTGTGGAAGATAGAGTTAGCCTTGTTATGGCCTCAGAAAGAGTAGATCATGAGATTTACTTTTAATAAATAGTCGATTTAGTTTCACATTTCAACGCATTCTTATCAAAACAGTATACTAATGATTTATTTTATACATTTTTAAAGTTATAACTTATATAATTTCCCAAAATTATTAGACTTTGTGAAATTGTATGTCTTTTTTTTTATTTATTTTCTAGCAGCCTTTGGTGACCAGCCGGTTCTCCAAACTTAATACTCTTTAATATGGTCAATTAAATACTTTATGAAATTTCATTTACAATTAAATACTTTATGAAATTTCATTTACAATTAAATATTTTACGTCACTTGTCATTGTCAATTAAATATTTTATGTGACTCGTCATTGTTAATTAAATGCTTTATAATTAAATGCTACTCACATAACAATATTTTAAAGTTCAAATTTTGATAGTCATATAATTCACTCATACATTTATAAAGGTCTTAAGCCCGTAATATAATAAATGTCTCTCTAATTATCTGTCCCCTCCCACAAAATTTCATCATTAAATTAAAGTGGAGATGATTAAGCTGCAATTAATATAAAAACATTTTTACTGAAACTATTCATCGTTTTTTCATGGCAGTATGGAAAACAGAGTCCATTAACATTTGAATCTTATGTGTACAACAGAATAATTTTCATAATTTATATAATATTTCAAGAATTATTCAAAAAAAAAATCAGATTCCCCCTCTTAAATTGAATAGAGATATTCAAATATTCATAACTCTGCCAGTTTTAAAGACTGACTTAGTTGAATGAAGTTTATCTCTTTTTATTTAAAATATTAGTGTCTGAAAAATATAGTGTTAAGTATGATTCACAGAGTAGAGGATCTAGATAAAAGCTAAACCTTTTCTATTTATTAAAACATTTATAGATTTATGTTGCATATTATGAAATGCAATTATGTGCTTCATTTACATTATCTTTATAAATGTATTTCTTTGATTAAAATTTTACAAATTAGCCGTTGGGCCTTGAATTGGAAAAATGTACATTGAACAATATTTGACTTAAGGCTGATTTGTTTAATTAATAATACTTTAAAAGTCAAAAAAATTTCCTTTACATTTTCTTTTCAGAAAAAACATATTTCATATTTGTTTCACACGTGCTGAAATTTGCATTTTTATATGTTTAATGTGCAACAATAATGCATTTATTTTTTAACTTGAATTTTTGTAATCTAATGGCAACATATTGATAAAAGATAAGTTTTTGCCTTTCACTCGCAACGCAGTGGGAAACTGAAGTTTTATTTTTATTGTTGAAAAATATGATTAAATTATTTTTTTAAAAATCATTAAAAATAGAAATAAATTTGTGGATTAAAATATTAGTATAACATAAAGGATAATTTTTTTCGTTTTTAATATGATGAAACATTCAATTTTGTGCTATAATATTTTCGAAAGTTATAGGAGAAAAACTTCAAAATTTCCCTTAATATATTTTTTAAGGTAGTGGACTTAAAGGTCTAAAAGAGCACTTTTTAACAGTAATATTCATTTTTTATAAATCAGTCAGTTTTAATGATTGATTTAGAAGATTGATTGATGAAAAAACTTTGCTCAAATTATTAGTAAAAATATTTTCTTAAATATGACTCACCGAGCGATGGAAAAATTTAACAGTTATTCATCAATGCATTTCTTGACTCAAGTTACATAAAATGTTATTATTATTATTATTATTTTAATTATTTAGATCAAGTTAAAGTACTAAACTATATGTATGCCAATTACTAATGAGTTATAAATTTGCCATTTGGACCGAATTTGAATGCGCATCCTGTGTAAATTCAAATATGTTTACCATAAACAAAAGGCTGATTTATTTAATTAATGATATAGATATTGCAAACGATCATAGATGTGGTGATATCTTAATAAGCCAGTAACAGCCCCTAGACTCTAGCTTTCGCTTTTGTCGAATGGATAAGTTACTGCATTTCAAACCCAAACATCTCAGGTTCGATCTTTGGCGGAATTCAACCTACACATTGACATAATTCCATAACACCACCACCATATTGATGACCTCGGACTATGAGCGTTCAAACGTTTGCTACCTACCCGAAGCAAACGCAACCAAAGCAAAGTCGTCAGACTCATCTGACTCAGCAATCAAACTTGTTAGACTCACTTAAAAAAAGCAGCAACTTTCTTCACTCGCCAAAACGCTTTGCTCTACCGAAGCATTCTCTTCGCTCGCCATAAGACAAGGTGCTATAAAATCGTTCGTCTCTCTCTTCCGACTCATTGGTACAGGAATATTGTGATGATATCTTAATAAGCCAGTAATAGCTACTAGACACCAGCATTCGCTTTTGTCGAATGAATAAGTTACTGGACTTCAAACCCAAATATTTCAGGTTCAATCCTTGGCGGTATTCAACCTACACATTGGCATAATTCCAACCAACACTATCGCCACAAAGAAACCTTTGCCTTGCATTTAATTTTTTTTAGAAACATAACATTTAACTTTTATTTAATTTCATCTCATCACGTATTGAAAATTACATTTTTTCGATTTAATTTGCATTTATATTCGATTTACTTTTTAATTTGAATTTCAATCAATATGATGGCAACAGTTTAATAAAAATTATTTTTTCCCCTTTGCTCGTTTATCATTTTTCGTTTGTTATAAAATTTTATTGTTTTGTCTGAAATATACTGTTAGAAAATATGGTAAAAACTTATTTAAAAATTCGTTAAAAATAGATATTTAAGTTATATGTTAAAATAAAGAAACCATTAAAAAGCTAATTTTTTTTATCTTTACCTTGATATAAAAATCCTCTTAGTGCGATAATATTTTCGTAAGTTACAGGAGAAAAACGTCGAAATTTCACTTAATTTTTAATTAATTCTAATTCGAGTTAAAAATTTGGAAAAAGGTATCAGAGGTGCACATTCCCGATCTCCAAGGTATACATGTACCAAATTTGGTACATGGTCGGTAGGTCCAACGGTCTGGCCTGTAGATCGCCAACACACATACAGACACATTCAGCTTTATTATAAGTATAGATAGGCATGCACATTATTTAGTGCTGCTAACTTGGTCTAAATGAAATAAATAATTACATTTTATGTAGTTTGAGTTAAACAATGCATTGATGAATAGATATTTGGATTTTTTCATACTGTGCTCTGTCAGCTATATTTCACAAAATATTTTTACTAATATTTTAAGCAAAAGCTGTTGCATCAATCAATCTTCTAAATCAATTATTAAAACTGACTGATTTATTTTAAAAAATGGAATATTATATGTGCTCGTTTAGATTTTTTTGTCCATCATAAAATTAACCGTTTCGTAACTTGAAATTTGCGATCGTAGATTTCCTTTTTACTTTAAATTTTATGCTTAATCTTGATTTTAATATTGGCAAAAGCAAGTGATTGAACATGTCTGCTGGATTTTTAAATTTCATAACTCTAAAAGTTAATTGTTACAAATTATTCACTTTATATATATATATATATTAAAAATATTAAAAATAAATTATCATTACACAAAAATAAAATTGGTTCCGTTAAAAAGATAATTTTTTTGCGTTTTAAGGAAATGTTTTTTCTATTTTTAAAAAGGTGGCGTTCCTTCGGAACACTTTTTTTTAAATATATAAAATTCTAATAAATATATTTTTATTTAAAATGAAGAATAAAATTGAAAATTCCAATAAAATTTCAGCTGACATTTCATTAACTTTGAAATTATATACAGTTTTGTGGTACATTTGCAGCTAAGCCAAACTTCCTGTAACAAATTTCAATAAATTATTTCAATTTTTTATACCATACATAATTAATATATTTAGCTATGCTATGAACTAAAAGATTTGCAATAACCCTAAAAGTTTTGAAA
>JAPMOQ010062069.1:0-37181 GCA_026543055.1 Argiope trifasciata
ATTAAAAAAGAATTATTGTTCTTTTTGAAAATTTTTACTATTAATTTCAATTAACTATGATGTTGAATTGTCTATAATAATTTTATGAACTATTTGTAATACATATTAACAAAAAATATCTAACTTATGTGATCAAAAAGAATTTATCTTGTATTATTTTCCACAAAATAAAATTAATTGCTGCTGATTCTATAGATTTTTTCTTTTCCATTTATCTTAAATACTGAATATTCAATCGAACTTACTATAAATATTATTATTATCTTATGGTTCGTTACAATTTTTAATATGGCTTTTGAATTTTGTTTGATATCTATTTAAATATTTTGCTTTTGTTTATTATGTGTGATAAATGGTATTTAAATTGCTGTGTAGCTTAAATTGTTAATCTGATAATATTTCGGCAGCAGATTATGTATATTTTAAAAATTCGAATCCGAAATATGTATTCACTTTGTATCTCTCAATATAAGCAATTGATTTCATGCGATGAGTTTTAATGCTGAGCGTTATTACCTGTAGTGATAGATCCATTCGGCGAATATATGTATACAAATATTTTATTTTATTTCTATTTGATTAATTAATTAATGAAAGTTAAATTAACGATGAAAAAATGCGTTAAGTAAATCATTTCTATCAATTTAATTCTTTTTATCATAGAGAATAAAGATCCAAAGAGAAAGATATCAAAGAGAATAAAGTGATCTCACTATCCAAATAACATTATAACCTTTACTGAAATTTTCATGCTTTCTTCGCATATTTACAATAACATTTTAATTAAAGTGTTTTATGTGTATTACATCTGTTTTGATATTTTTACCAACAGTCTTAAAATTGCATATGTTAACTAAATAGCAGCTTCTCGTAATGAGAACTCTTCTTAAATACATAGAATATTGATAAGACCAGTTTAAATAGTCTATTTTAAAAACTTACATTTATTTTAACTCGAAATGTAGAGAAAATATCTATAACATCATTCGAAAAAACCTGACTTTGTATCATTCACCCATAAACACTAACGAAAATGGCCAATGTATCAGTTTTCTGTTAACTCTAAATATTTTTTGAAACATCAAAATTGTTCAAAATAGATCGAAAATATATTGATTTTTAAATTCAGCAGACGTGTGATTTGGAAAGAAAATATAGTTGTTGTCATGAAAGTTGAAAAGAAACTTTGCTTGAAATATTTTTATTTAGTTGTAACATGCAGAATTTCTGTAGTTAAATTACAAAGTTAGTAGAAATATATATTTATTCACAAAGTTTATTTAGTTATTTTGTCCCAATTCATGCCTTTGTCTTTATAGCTATCATGTTGTGACCATGAAAGTAAAAATTAAAAACAAAAATTATGGATAAAAATTCAAGTAAATGAAAAACGCTATCTTTAAATAGGAGAAAAAGTTTAAAGGTTATAATAAAATACTTTTATAGAGCTAAAGCTCGAGTAGGAATTTACCTATAACATGAAATTTCCTGACATTTCTGAAAGTGAATAATTCCTGTGTTATATTTTCTGCTCAAAGAATTGGAATTTATATTTCCTTTTAGGTTGATATTTGATCCGACAGGATAACTTTCTAACATAAATTAAAATATTTTATTTTTGTCTTAATTATAAGTTGTTATGAAATCAATATTCTTTAAATTATAAAATATTATGTCCTTAAGATTTAAATATAAAAATAATGGTACAGAAGTTCTATATATTTAACGTTATTGTTACTTGGATTTTTTTAAAACCGTGTTCCTAAGAAAATGAATTTTGAGTCAGTTCTTCTGTAGTCAATTTTTATTGAACAGTTTTTTGTTGAATCGGTAATCAGTCTATTCGAAAAAAATTTTAATAATACATATTTCTATTCCTTTGTTACCAAAAATTTAAGTTTTGAAAACATAATTGCAATGCAGACAAATATTAAATATGAAGCACAAATATTGAATTTGTTTCTTTGCATTTTTAATAGATAGAATTTTTCTTTTAAATACATGGTTGTTGGAAAATAATAAAATTAATTTTTGAAGTTATAATATGAGAATATGGATAAATTCTTTTAAAGAAATTTAATCTCTTATTTATTTGAGTTAATAGATTATGCAATTCTTCGAATAACCATTTGAACTAAGTGTCACATTAAATATCTGGTATGATATTTGATTAAGATTTTTTCCTAACAATAGTCATAAATCTTATATGTTTCACATGAACATGGGATATTGCAACCTCAATTATTTTGTCATAAGGTGGAGGAATGTTTTCAATGGGAGATATAATTTAACAAATAGAACAAATCATGCAAATAAAATCTTTTCTCTTCATAACGCAGTTTTTTGCATGGACAAATTTAGAAACTACTTCATAAACCTTTAACACCAAAAATACAACCTTTATAAATTTACAATATTTATTAACGATAATTTACAAAAAGTCGTTATGAAATTTATAATCATGATATTAGCAAGATCCAAGATTTCAAGACTACTGGATTTATGGTAAATTTTGGATGTCCTATGTATACGAATGGTAAAAATCGTTGCGCTTTATGCGAAATTGAGCCTGTTATATGAAAAAGTTGCCATAACAAGTTATTTTACCTATAAGTCTGTCTCATAAACGAAGAAAAATGTGGTGAAACTTGAATGCAAAGTAAGAATATTCAATTAGTCGCTACGAACATAATGATTGCTATATTCAAAACATCCACGTGTTATTTAAGGGGAAAACGACCATTAACCAAAGTTAACTACTCCTCAGAACAGAATGCTTAGTGCTGCTTTGATGTTATGAGTTTCTTTTATTTAAAATCTCAATTTAATTTTACTATTTTATTTTTCGAAATAGACCAAGTATAAAAATTAACAAGCAAAACCGGTTCCATCAATGTTAAGGCAGCCGTAGGTAATACTATATATCATTATACCATATTATTAAGAGAAGTTGGACTATGAATTCGAGAAAGAATGCATTTAAAATAAAGACATGTGGTTTTCACTACGGGTTAAAATGTAGCTTGGAAGACGAAAATCAATGTGAATCCAGTATTTGATATGGAATAAGAGAAAAATTCACTGATTCATATTTAAGACTCGGATTCAGCCTGAATGGAGGAAATCCATTTTTACTGATATGAAGGAAAACAAGAAGCACGTGTGAAATTCAGTGTTTTTCACATCAATGCTGATTTAGTTCAGAGTGTGAAAATGAAGGCCTTTTGATATGGGGAGGATGTGGAATCGGGTGCATTTTATTGTAATCCAAACTATGTGAAAAACCATCCGATTTGAAGGAAAAATATGCAGGAGTCACCATTTTTTATTCCTAACTCAGTTTCAGTCTTGAGTAGGAAATCCTATATCCATTCATATGGAGAAAAAAAAATTTGCCCCACAAAATGCATTCTCGTTTGTTCAAAGAAAATCACATTACAGAAAAGAATAAATTGAAGATATGAATCGTAGCTTCTTAGTGTCCATTGAACGGTGAATGGACAAATCTACATCAACATTAATGATGTTATAACATTTTTCCACAACTTATTATTGGAAATATTCAAAAAGAGCTTTTTTTCATAATTTTGAAATAATTTTCAATAAACAATGATAAGTTATATGATAAAAATATTATTAAAGTATATTTGATTAATTTTAAATTTGGAGGGAAATAATTTTTAAAGAAATGCGATATTGTAACTTTAAGAGGTTTGCTAAGGGCTGTAATGGTCTGTTGCTAAGATCTCGGTTCTGAAACGGGTAGTTTTTGACTCCAAATCAGATTCTACAGAAAAACAATCGTGTAAACGGATTTGGTACAAGCTAAGACTATAGGAGACCAGGCGTAGAAGTGGTTTGAAGAGAGGGATTCAGTTCAGGTGTCGTCCTCGTCATCTGACCATGGTTAAATATTATGAAGTCTGTTCCAAAAAATTCTTGCTTTAAAAATGAAATGTCAATACAATTCCAATGAAATGAAAGAGGCTTGCTAAGACTATCCAGATTCATGGAAAATGAAAGTGAATGTTTTATTTATTAGGTGTATATTAACTTGGATAATAGTTTCCAAGATTAAAGCTAAGCAAGCAAGATAAAAAAAACAACTTCTTCTCATGTGTGATGCTAAAGAAATTGGAAGACATTTTCTATCTTTCAATGAATAGAAAGCTTCCTTAGGCAATTGGTTCTCTAGATAATATTCTTGAAAACAATCAGCATATATAAGTGTTTGCTGATTTTTTCAGACAAATCAAATCGAATATATTTTACACAGCTCTGCTAATTTTCCAAATAGTATATTGTTTACTTATAAATTTTGATCGCCTGTTTGTAAGATGTTTATGAAATCTTCTTATTCTAATTATAAATTAATTTTTGTCTATACCATTTGAGTTTTCCTGTTGAAGATTTTCTTTCCTCATAACATCTTTGTAAGTTTGATTTTTTTTTTGTTTTTTTTTTCCGAAATTAACAATAAGTAATTCGCATGTCAATAGTGCTTCTGCGATGAACAGAAGAAGATTCTTTTTTATATTAACCGTTACAATTTCTGAGAAGAAAATTACATCTTTCTTTTGTATTCGATAAATAAAGAAATATAGAAGCTTAAGCACTTAAATATAGAAGCTGAATTGACTTTCAGACCATTGAAATTACTATTTCAAAGTTAAGAGCACAGATACACAGGTCAAAGGTTATATATGTATATTGTTGTTGCTGTTTCAACAAAATAAATAAATAAAAACCTGAACATTATTATTATTTATTAATGAAACCATCTCTCCAAGAATTATTCCATCTCTCATAACTGACTTGTGGTAAGGCTTCGGAACCATAGAGTCTCTGTTTCGAGCCCCTAATCAAATGTGTACAGTGCATATTAAATTCTTCGGGGCCAAATAAAATTGTTCTGCCGGTAGTGTGGAAGAGGAGAGGGGAGATGCCATCTCAGATGTGTTCCTCGTCATCTGACAGCTGTTCAAAATAGCCCTACAGTCAATATAATCTTTAATATGATGCAAAAATCAATTTTGTGCTGTAGTATTTTCTCCTATAAATAAATTACCAATTTGTTGCCAACGCATTTTAATTCTTCAAAACCTTTAGCCCATACCAACATCGTGTTCTCACATGATAAATTTTATACTTTGTAAAATAATTTTAAAACGCGATTTAAACAGTGCCGAAATAATAATTTATGTATTCATTCTAAATTTTATAATGATTCTTCTCGTTATTTGATTATAAGAAAAGTTCACATATTGTTATAGCTTTGTCACACAAGGTTAACACAAATATATATATATATATATATATATATATATTCAATGGTTTTCATACTTCCTAATATTTTTATTTAAGGCGCTGAAAGCTCTATCTTTTGCAACATCACAGAAATTGAATTTAAAATGCATGTAAGAAGAAAGAAATATTTAATCTACCAATAGGTTTCTGAAAAAAACAGCAATTATTGATTTCACTGGAAATCTTAAAAGTTTGTATTGAAAGACTTAATTTTTTCTCACAATGTTTGTGCATATGAAATATAAATTATTAGAAATTTATTCGCAATGATTTGTTGTTTCGATTAGTTTCTTATTTGTTCCAACACATTTCAAGGCTTAAAACACCACTCGCTGATAAGTTGCCGGATCAAAATGTTTTGAAAAGAATCCTAAATGAAACAAAACTCATTCCAGTTGAACTCATTTTCCATGTAATGGATTGAATCAAACAATTTGCATAACAACATTTATGATAACAGATGAAGTAATTAATTGCATGCTTTTCGATGGAAGAGAACTGTCAGTCATGTGTTGCATTTCAAAAATAAAAGTTAATATATGAGTGCCAAAACACCCTTTGAAATTTCTTTTAAGATATAAATTCCATTAGAGTCATAAATCAAACAGCATGGAAACAAAACAAAAAAAAAAGTTGGATTTAATAGTGAATTCCAAGCAATTATTTTCATCTAGAATGAAAGAAATTTAAAAGTTAAATTAAGTTTATGATGTCATTATTTTTACACCGTTATAATATCGCTGTAATGGCAACAAGCTAATTTTTTTAATTCTTGTAATAAATTAATCTAAATCAACGTGATATAACGAATAATGATTATGGAATTTTGTTGTTACTCAAGGTTATTAAAAAAACTATTCTCTCAAGTGTGATAATTCCAAAACACTTTATTTATTTATTATTAATTGTTGATCGATTATTTAAAATTTTAGATTTTTAAAAATGAGTTTTTAATTAATCTATATTTTTTATTTAAAGTGTATTATAATATATTAAAATGAATATGTGATCTCATTAAATTATTTTTACTATTGTAAATTAATGCTGAGGGATCACGCCTAATTTCATCCGAAATCAATAGCAAATCTTTTGAGTAACTACTAAAAAGTTTTTTTGTAATATAATTTATTCTTAACGAATGTACTTTTTTATTTATCTCATTTAAAATGCCCTTGACAATGCATATATTTTCTTAATCTGATTGTGTAGCATGAATATTTAGATAAAGACCACTTTAAACAATTTTTAAAGCCCAATTTAATTATTTTTAGAATTTATTTGGAAATCTGACGTCATACAAATCCTATTTTTATCTTTTAACATGATTTAAATTCCCTCCTCAAATTTAGTCAAGTTCTTGACCTTATAAAAATTTTAATAGCTTAGATTAATGACGATTTTTTGGTTGCATTAGCGAGATATTTATATACAGGGAATTTTTTTATTAGCAAGGTCACAAGCACCAGCTCTAATTTAAACTGTTGTGGAAATGAAAAATCATTCATGCAAGAAACTATTTAACCTTCTGATTAATTCAAAGATAAGTATTGTTTTATTTTATGTCTTGGTGTATAAATACGTTGCAGCTCGATCGAGTGATATCACATGTCGAAAGTTTTCAACTGAAGTAGCATCAAACATGATCTCTCAGGTAACAATTTGTAATAGTTTAATTCTTTGACCCTAATTGACATTTAATGATTTTAAAAGTCCCTTGTTTATTTTTTAAAAATTAATTACTCTAATTTAGTTCCCCGATTTTTTTCTAGTTTGCTTTCTTAAATATTTTTAGAAATTTTAACAAACCAGCGTGAGAACTGTTACAACAATAATTTCGTGAATCAGCAATGTAGCGTGAATCAGCAATTTGTGTTTAGACCTAGTGCATAATTTCATTTTAAATTTACTATGTAAATAGATTCGGCCATAAATAGAGTGAAGATATATGTTGAATTTCCTCTTATTTTAAATAATTTAACCGATACAAATTTTGGTATAAATATATAATTTCAGAGTTTAAAAATTAAAATTAGAGACATATAAAACTCTTTTTATAAACATAGAAACTTTCATGAACGTCTTTAAAATTTTAGTGTTTGAATTTTTTGACATCTGGCTGAGAAAATGAAATTTTCCTAAAAAACGTAACATTTAAAACAATCTGAATTAACCCTCTGGCTGTTTAATTCTTTAAAATCCCTATTTAAATGCGATGTTTATAAATAAGTTTAAATATTTTTCAAACAAAGTGAACATATACTATATGCTACACTATAATGATATATGATAAAAATTTGTAATCGTAAAAATAAATTCTCTAATCTGAGAAAAACGTGGGATACGACAGAAAAGGTACTGATTGGCAAACCAAGGAAATTGAGAGCTACTCCTAACATTTAATTAAATGTTTATGTAGATTCTGATTGAGCAGTTTACTTTAGGAGTTTAAGCTGTTGGTATAATAGTTGCTTCCAGCCTACTGCAATTGTTGTATTACTAATCTCTAAGAATTGCGTTTCTCTCTGAATGGTTTTTTCAAGTTTATAATTATCTACAGACAAATTTTATTCCTTTATTTTGCAGTTTTATTATATTATTATTATATTATTTATATTATTATATTATGTATTATATTATTATATTATTTATTTATTACTTTTAATAGAAGTACTAAAAAATTTTAAATTTATAAATTATTATTAAAGTTACTTTAATGAAAGGCAAAGTTAATAAAATTAATTAAAAATAATAATAATAAAGAAAATAGATAAAAATGAATAAAGTTAATAGAAATTAATGAAATTGATAAAAAGTAATAAAGTTAATAAAAATTGATGAGATTAGTAAAAAGTAATAAAGTTAGTAACAAATTATTATGATGGAAGACAAAGCAACTTAACAGGTGGCTGCTCTAAAGGGATGGTAAGTCTTGAAAAGGAGAAAGAATTGTGATAAAGAAGTTAAGAATTTTTATTAAAACCATTGATGCTTAAAGTTTGATCTTTATTTAATTGGTATAAATTATACTGAGAATTTTTCTTTTATTAATGCCGCAGTTATTTTACTTCGTCGTAAAATTCACAGGTCATTTAAATATGGGAAAATTTTAATAAGACAGTGTATTTTATACTAAATAATATTTATATACTTATAAGAAAACACTTATCAAAAGACTTTATTTAAATCTTATAAAAAACGTCTAATTAATTTTCTCCAAATGCACTCCAAAATCGTAAAAGGAAAAAGAATTATTACACATTATATTTAAAAATTATTAAATTATTATAATGCATAAAAATTATACGTATTATAAAATGGTGAATTTTGTTATCATTACGTATTAGTGAAAATGTTGAAAAGCTAATCACTGGAATAATCTCTCATTTTTTAATCTATTCACATAACATGTTTCGTTTCTCTATAGGCTTTTATTTTGGCTGCCTTGTCAGTAGCTGCTTTCGCCAGCATGCATCAAGAAGTAAGTGAACATCCTATTTTTTTGCATTATTTTACTCATACGCATTTATGGATTATTTAAACCGAAAAGCATGCTATAAACTTTACGAGGATTTCATTGATTATATTTGCGTATTTATTCAATTTGGAGTGAATTATTTTAATAGGGAAAAAATTCTAGCTTATTATGAAAATAAAAATATCCTTGTTTAGGTAAAAATATAAGCATCCATATTATAATTGATTTCGTCATCTTTATAATCTCATATATATTGAAAGCTTTATAAAATACCGGCGAAAAAAGAAATAAATAATTTATAGTAAATAGTATTTAAACATTAATTCCCATAATTATAAAATAATAATTAATTTTTCATTCTATAGTTAAAATTATTTAACCTTAATGTGATTGATTAATTAATGTCAACTTCCTATAAGAATTTTTTTTCTGATATACTGGATTGTAAAATACAATTATATCAGTCTACAGAAAATAGGAGATTATAATAAAATTTACAATTTTCAGAAACAGAAATTAAACCCTGAAAGCAATATAAATATAATAACACTCATTTAAAATCTAATTTTTTACTACTATAACATTTACAAGTCATTATTAGTTGGAGATTAGTTTAGTTAAGTCATATTAACGTCACGCAACACGAGGGTTATTTTGGGACGAACCCGGTAATTTTGGACCACGGTCAGATGACGAGGACGGCACTTGAACTGGCACCCCTCTCTCCACCACTCTCTGAACTGGCACCCCTCAAAGGGAGGACGTCTGGCCTGACAGATTTAACGTGCAAGAGACCCCCTGATATGATGGTTCTTCGGTAGAATCGAATCTCGAACCTGAAACCCTCTGATTCAGAAGCCGACACCTTACCCCCAGGCCACCGCTGCCCCTTACTAGTTGAAGAAGAAGTAATAATTAGTGAATGATATTTCTGAATTCATCACATTGTGTCTGAATAAAAACCGAATATATAACTGTCCGATTACCAAATTATAAGGACAATTAATTGTACTATTGGAGTATGAAAAGACAGTTGCTGAATTGTTAATGCAGATTGGATAGATATTATTACTATTCTCATTTTGCATTAAGGACATATCCAGTTTGTTTTACATATCCAAGGTTTACAAAATTAAGAAAAAAAGAAGGATAATATTTTATGTTTGTTACTTTCTAATCATTTAAAACGTTCAGGTAAAATTAAGAGTGAAAACTGAGATTCATAAATTGATACAAAAAATGTTAATTGAGAAGAGATACTGCGTAGTAAAATCGTAAGTCAACCTAATTTGACTTCAGTTATAATAATTAAAGCATTTATGGTAACACTTAAATGATGAAACCTATATAGCTATATAAAACAATTTCAATCTAATCACTGTCAAAACAATTCATATTAAGGTGTATATTCATTTTTAATTTATTTTCTCAAAAGAAAAATTATTGCTATGACTCAAAAATAAGATATAAATAATATTTACTTTCACCTTAAAAAGTATTCTAAATTATTCTTTTTAGCCTATTCACCATCCTCAGCCTTTCAAGTTCGGCTACAGCGTGAAGGACAAGCACGGAGAACAACATCGCGAAGAAGTTGGTGACGGCAAAAACGTGAAGGGAAGCTACGGATTCACTGACGACAGAGGAATTAAACGACAGGTCAACTACGTCGCTGATCACGCTGGATTCAGAGCTGAGGTCAAGACCAATGAACCCGGAACCGCCAACCAGAATCCTGCTGCTGTCCACATCATCTCCGACGCTCCCTATGGACATGGAGCATATGCTGCTGCTCCCGTGCTAGGATATACTGCTGCACCCGTACTTGGATATGCCGCTGCACCCGTACTTGGATATGCCGCTGCTCCCATGCTTGGATATGATAGAGTTGGCGGAGAAGGCTTAGGGTACACTAGAGTTGGAGAAGAAGGATCTGGATATGCTGGTCTTGGACCTAACGGATTGGGATACGGAATTAGAGCAGCTGTAGTAGGAAATGCAAATGCTGGTATTGGTCCATATGGAGATCTTGGGTTCCGAGGCAATGAGGTACTCGGTGGTTTTTAAATTACTGGATATGTTTACTGGATGAATATATATATGTTGCATTTCACTGAAAATAAATAAATTATTATTTTCAATATGTTTGACATTTATTGAATAAGTAAAAGGCATCAAAAGATAAGGTGGTTGTGAGATTCATAATTAACGCTCTCAATTTTATTTGCTCTGTGAAGGATTTAGATCGTCGCGCTTTTAATTCATACAAATCAGCTTAAGTTTTAACTGCACAGCATTTCAATACTTCCAACACTAATATTTAGAATTTTTTAAATGAATTTTATGGACTCACGGATCATTAATCAATATAATTTAAAATCAAAAGAAAGTAAAATTAAAGAAATGGGGAATAATGAAGTTTCATTTAATAAATGAAAATTAACTGAATTGTTTTCCTAATTAATCATAATTATTAACGGTCAGTTGAAGAAACAAATCATTTTAAGTATTATCCTACGTCAGGTAAAAAAAAAAAGTTTCATGATATGCGAAATAAATAGTTTGATGCAAAATAATATAATCTACTTCCATGCCAGATAGAAAGGCTCTCAGAGTTAATTGAAATAAAATATACTCTGAGAAACTGCTACTTTGAATATGTATTTTAAAATGTTTATAATGGTTGTTGTTTTTTATTCTGTTATATAATAATCAATATTTTGTAGTTCTTTACTCAAGATAGTAAATTATTTCCTTCAAAATTATTTAGCACATATTGACGCTGGAATGGAATCTCTTGTGAGAAACTGATAATAATCGTTTAAAATTTATAAAAATATTCATTCCATACATTTAATTTTAAAACAATTTGAACTTATAGACAACTAAATAAATAAACTAAACATCAAAGTTTTAAATTTTTTAATTTAATTGTTGTAAACAGGAACACAAATTAAAATATATTACATTAATTTTATACTGTTGAAATTATTTGGTGACATTAATAATTTTTGCCTACTAATTCAGTTTATGAGTTTAAAGTGTGCATATAAATATATCAAGATGTAATTTTGTTTAGTTTTTTAAAGAAATACTATTAAGTCATTGACTATTATAATGAAGTTCTGCAAATGAAGTTGCGTCGCAAGTTCTACGACACAACTTACATTTAAGCGAACTTGCGTAGACACATTTTTTTTCTTGTAAGATAGGTTACGGTGTAAAACACTGGTTGCAAAATATTCTTATTAAAATTAATTTATTTAAAATTTCTCCAGAACTAAGAAAGTGAAAAACTTTAAAAAAGAAATTCGAACTTTTGATAGGAGAATTCGCAATATCAAAGTTATAAACATTTATATCATTAGGTAATATTTTAAAACGTATTTTGTTTTATTTAGTAGCAATAGCGAGAGAAAAAAATTGAATATTTTTACAGTGCGATAAAGCATATGTATCAAGTAAATTAAGCAATAAAAGCAATTGTTGTAAAACTATTTTCTTTCATTTTTTAATAACTTTTTTTTGAAAAAGTTGTAAAATTAGGGAAAAGAGATGGCATTTATCAAAAGCATGATTGAATTGAATTATTAATTTCCAGATTCTTTTGGCTAGTAGAATGCTCTGAAGGAAAAACGCGACAATTTCGTTCGATTTTGAATTTTAAAAAAACTTGATATAAACATTTAAAAAATCCTTTCAGTCGGACAATTCAACAAGAAAGCGTTAAATTTATTAACTTTATGTACAGTTGTTTGTTATATAAAGCGTTTCGAAAGAATTTCGCATGACAACGTTTTACCCTGATTAATTACATCAAGAAGTTGGATGATATAAATTAATGATCATGTGTTTGAATTTAAATTTGTAATTAATTTTCAGAATTATTCCAATATAGCTCTTTTAATATAATAATATTTAATTGTTTTACTTAAAGGACTATACACAATTAATTGATATCACGGATGAATGAAATAACTTTAATTGAAAGACCTTTCTCATATTTTTACATGAATAGTCTTCTCGCAATTTATTTGCAAGACATTTTATTGCTATTGATATTACTTATTGCTATGGTGCTTATTTTGGACGACTATTAAATTTTAATTGGAAAACGCATATACCAAGATTGAGATTTTTTTTTTTTTTTTTGATAAAGGGAACTACAAAAGAATGCAATTTAAAAACATCTCCATATGTCAAGCAAATTTTGGAACTCAAAAATTATGAAAACAGACTTTTCTTTAAAAAATGACATATATTGAAGCAATTTTTCTACGTTGATAATTTTTGCAAAAGAATTCTACATTTTCTAAAAAATCGAACTTACAGTGAATAATGCTAAAAAAATTACATTTTTAAAATTTTTAGGTCAAAGACTAATATTATTTTCTTTAATTTTAAAATTTTGCCCGATTTTTTAAAGCTAAAAGTGTGCAGGATTAAACTACATTTTAAACCAGCGATTGTTTCTGAATCTCAAAATCAACACGAACTTTCAATACTCATAGAAGACTACATTTTATTTATATACTGGTTGCATTTTCAAACTATTGCATTTATAAATTCACTATTGTACAGAGTGAGATAAATAGCTCTTTTATGGATTTTGTCAAGAAAATTATCATTTTCTATAATTAAACTCATAAAAGAGAGAGAGAGAGAGAATTTAGTACACTCAATGAAAAAAGTAGAAGGACATTAGATTATTTTAAATAAATGAATAATACAGCCTTTTTTAAATAATTATTTTACATACAAAATTTTTACTAACAGATACCTGCATCGACATAAAACAAAATAGGACACATTTTTTTAAAAAAGTACACTTAATTTAATATATCAGTTTTGACGATGTCATAATCTGTGAAAAAAGTAGAAGGACACTTCTAAAAAATGGGTGTAATATTTTAATTAATATGGAATTCTTCTTCCATTGGCTCGAATTACTTCAAAGATTCTGTTGGGCATAGAATTATATAAAGATTGAATTTCTGTTTGGCAAAAATTGTCCCATACACATTCTAATGATTTCTGCAGGTAAGCTACCGATTCAAACTGCTTTCCTCCCTCGTAAACACGACTTACAATTATTGACCATAAGTTCTCTACAACGTTGAGTTCAGGACTTTTGGTAGGCCATTGTAAAATACGAACTTTGTTTGCTGCAAAACAATTTTTAACACCATTTGCTGTGTGAATTGATGCTCCGTCTTGTTGGAAAACCCAGTCACCTCCTCCTAACTCAGTTCCATATGGAAGAAGATTTGAGTTTAGAGTCTGGATGTAATCTGTATGGTTCTGTCTACCATTTCGAAAAACTAGATTTGTTCTACTTCCATTAACCAACTGCTAACCAAACCATTAGACCACCTCCTCCCATTTGTGGAGTAGAATAGCCTCTTCTTCATTACCAAGACAGTGCCAATAATATTGATAACCGTCTGGACTATCCAAATTGAAATTTTTCTCATCGGAAAATACAAATGAGGTCCATTCAGAGTTCCAGTACACGTAGTCTTTAATCCACTGCAGTCTGTGCTTAATGTGTCCTTCATTCCACTTGGGATGGTACTTCCGTTTTTTGAAGATGAACTTTTTTGAGCTTTTTATATTGTTATAGACAGTTCTTTTGGTTTTTATGTGTAATCCCTCATAGGCATTAAGCCTTGTTGACACTTAAACCTGTATTTTTGAATTCTCGAATAATTTTTCTTTGATCACGTTGCGTAAGTTTTTTTCGCCTTCCCGTCTTCTTTTTTCTTCTGTCACTTTCAGGGTTTCTTATGAAGTTCGAAACAGTATTAGGACTGATACGTAGCTGCGGTGCAATCTCTCTGCCTTTTCTTTCATTTTTATTGGCAACTAGTGACCCTTCTGGAACTCACTTAAGGGTTTTCCTCAGGGCATTCTAAAACCAATAAGAACTATGAATTTCTAACTAAATTCTTTATTCTTGACAAAAAGTTATTAAAAGTAAAAGAGTACACCTACCTTTATGGTTTCCAACTGCTTCGAAATCAATTTTTGGGAAGTGTCCTTCTACTTTTTTCACACACCGAAAGTTGTTAAGTATTGAATTCTCAACCTTAAATAGAGGTAGCAAAAAATTTCCCACCTAACTTAAATTAAAACATTAACAAAACAACCTCTTTAAAAAATCAGATCAAAAGCCGTAAAATTAAAGCAAAATGTACAAAAAAAATGACTGTCCTTCTACTTTTTTCACGCAGTGTAGCAGCTACCAGATCTGCATTCTCCCCTCTATTGTTAATAATAATGGATATTACTGGAAGTGGACATTAAATTTAGAAATGGGTAGTTTGGCGTCACTTCAAAGATAAAGTAAATCAATTTTCTAATGGAAATAAAAAATAACCTTCGGCCATTTACATTTAATCCAAGTTTCAAATCCTAACTAGCAAAATTACCCTGATTTTACTTAATAGAATAGATTATTATCCTAAACTACATTTTTTACTCAATATTACATTAATGTTACAAAAGTATGGGATTTGTGATACTATTTTATGCTATTATTTTTGTATTTAGTTGAAGTATCAAGAAATCTAAAACAAACGTAATTTTCATTCCTTATTTGGTTTGCTACTTGTACAAGATTTTTTTGACATTGAATAAAATAATGTCTTTCGTCCCTTGTTTGCCTATTTAAAATAAGGAATCTCATTGAAAAAAATCATTCAAGATGTTACATAAAAATATAATTTTCAGCACGAAAATATGAAATATGTTATTTTCTAAAATGTAAATACAAAGGAAATATTTCTAAAATCTGTTACAATAGATACATTATTAATTCAATGAAACAACTTTATTTAATATAAATATGGCTTAATGTATATTCTTTCAGTTTGAGGCAAAACTACTAATTTATGAACATTTAATAATCGAAATAATGGCATAAAAATGGTCCAAATGAAGTAAATAGATATATCTAACTTGAGTCAATAAATGCTCTAATAAATTATGTATGTTTATTATCAATAAAAAATACACGATATAGGTTAGAGTATTCTAAATGGGGATTTTCTTTTTTAACTGTGAAATTACTAATATCCTTTCTTAAAATCCATTTCTATTCCAATTTTCTGAAATCTTTGTACTTTGTGAGTATTCGTGATTATTGTACCTTTTAGAAATTGTATAGAGAATAAAGTAGTGATAGAATAAAAATATTATATGCATTTTAAGAGAATTTTATAATTATTAACAATTATAAGAAGCATAAAATCTAAATTAAAGCAACATATTGGCTCCATTCTGATAAAAATTATTTCATTTTTTCCAGAGGAGAATGATTTTTCTGTACTTTCCTTTACATTTTAACATGATAATGTTAATAAGCTCATATGCTATCTGTAAATTGCATAATGAAATAATCATTAAATATAATCTGAAGAAGTTTCACAATACTAAATACATTTGCTTGTGTAAGTGAGTGGTGTAATGATTATATAAAGGAAAATAATGTGTCGAAATAAATTTATATTATACCTTGATGTGTGAAAATTAACGAAATATGGTAAAATTTTGAAACTACTTAAAAAATTTTTTCAATCAAACGTCTTGTAGTTAACCCACCCAAAAGTTCAGAATCATTTTTGTCGAAATAAAGAAAATTTTACATTGCAAAGCATTATTTCTTTTTATCTCCACCTATTCTAATAATAGATGCATGCGCGCGTGTACGTATTGGCCGTTAATATAACAGACGTGTGACATGGAGCCACAAAATTTGACATATATACATTGTGAAAATTTGAAATAATTATATCTTATTTATTTCAAAAAAATCAATAGTTAATTAATTTTAATTAATCTGATTAATAAATTAAAATCAGAATGTTTAAAGCTCAAAATTGAGACTTATTTATCAGATTCATTAAAGCAAATGGCCTAAAATATCAATTATCCTTAATATTGTTGTTTTTAAACTTGTAACATTAAAACTATCATTATAATTTTCAATTATAAATGCAATCGCTTAGTTGAAATTCAGGTGGTGATGATTTCGCGTTCGCATAGCAACGGAGAGAGGATACATTAACTTCTGAGGGTAGAAGAGACTACTGAACACCCGAGGGCAGCAGTCTGATATCTACCTCATATGATGACGACACTCACACCCTCTTGCCCAATCCGTTTTTATAGGGAGACCCTTCACACACATCACAGATACAACTTACAGGAATGAATAACCATGCCCGTGGGCCGCGGAGGCCTGGTGATAAGGTCTCGGCTTCGGAACCGGAGGGTTTCAGGTTCGAGACTCGATTCCACCAAAGAACCGTCGTGAGAGGGGGTCTCTTGCACCTTAAATCTGTCAGGCCAAACATCCTCCTGCTGGTGTGGCGTGGTGTGGAGAGGGGGGTGCCATTTCAGGTGTCGTCCTCGTCATCTGACCATGGTTCAAAGTTGCGAGGTCCGTCCCAAAATAGCCCTCGTGTTGCTTTAAAACGGGATGTTAATATAACTAAACTAACTAACTAAACCGGGCCCGAACCAGGATTCGAAACCGGGACGCCTAGATCATGGTGAAGACGCGCTACTCCTAGGCCAGGATGCCGAAACCCAAGTAACTCTAATCATCATTTTTAGTAAAACACTTAATTTCCAGAAATTCTTTTTGTGGAGAGTATAAGGAAGAATTCGTTTAATAAATGTGTAGTTTACATGAGGAGGAAGAACCCTGAAAGTTAAAAGATCGGCTGTCATAAAATTTATATTTTGAATAATATTGCGATGTCTTGAAACTTTACTTCATTTGAATAGTTCATATAAAAAAATGTGCTTTTAAGGTAACGGTTTAACAGAAATAAATGTGGTACAAAAAGCTTTTAAAGTATCATAATTTAATCTCTCAATCTGATAATGAAAAGTATCAATAAAGTTCCCCTATTCCCATCCATCGTGTATTTCTAGCTTGTTTCAAACGGCTGGTGCCGCATTTAATCCTAGATCTGAGTCATTTTTAATACAGCTGAGTCAATAGAGTTGATTGTGTACAAATAAATCAGGAAACGATCCTATTCTTGATAATTTTATATAGAAACCAGTTAAAATAAAAATATGCTGCTGAAAATCAAGTCTTTTCGTACGACACGGCCTTCACTCTTCGTCCCTTGTCTTCAGCTCTTTGTCCCTCTGGTGATTTCCCCCTCTAGGACATCACGTGGCCTTTCCTCTTCTGAACGGTTTGCAACCTTCATTGCTAGGAGCCGAGGTATGGGAGTGTTTCAATATTTTTGGGTAAATCTTAAACAATTATTACCGCTTGTTTGATTTGATTGGAAACTAAGAAATTCAGCTTTCTCTGAGAACCAGTTGGTCACCAAATACGGCCAATATCAATAATAAATCAAATCTCCATAATGTTAAATACATCCTTGACCTAATAAAAGGATTAATTTCCATTGAATTAATGTGAATGCAGGAGCACATTAAACGAACTGTTGACACAATGACAATATTATTTAAAAACAGGGCAGTGAACTCCCGATGAGATTTAAAATATTCCAAATGACAGTTCATTCATGCAGAAAACAATTTCGTTTCTGAATCTGGAACAAAATATTTTTATTCAGATTACTTTGATATAAATACGTCGGAACACGAGGGCATTATATCAGTTTTTCAGCTTGCTTCCTGAGTTAAATTCAAAATGATATCTCAGGTAATTTTATTATCTAAGATTTGGTCTAAAATAGTTTTTTTCTTTTATTTAATTTCTTTTTTATTTAATTAAAAAATTAAGTATTAAAATTTAATTGCTTGCGATTTTGTGAATATTTGGTTAGTTTATTTTTTGAAGGAATATATATTTATCAGAAAAGATTTCAAATTATATAAATGTAAATACTATTTACAGTTTAAGTTTTGATTGTGTATAAATTATAATGTTATTTTTGAGTACTCAATTACCTTATTATTAAGAATATTATTATTGAATTATGTGATTTTACAGTTTTGGAAATTCCTATAATATATATATATTTTTAAAGCATTCTCATGTATCTATACGAAATTCATCGTGTGAAAAATGATTTGCAAGTATTACAGTTTCATGATTTTGTGAATATTAGAAAAGGAAAGTGTACTTTTATAATAAGTTTATAAGACTTGACGACACTATATCATAAATATAACTCTATTAGAGGTTCTTAGCATGAATGAAAATATTTAAGTTCTGAAATGCCATCAATTTTATGACTATTAGGGTGGGAAAGTCCATTTTAATGATTTAACAATACAATGTCATAAATAATTACACACTGGACTATTGCAAACAGAAATCAAAATACTGTAAATTTCATGGAATATAGTTCATTGCACTGTTGTAGAGAAAATTCGGAAAGTTGTATTTCCCGTAATTGGTGTCAGAATTGTTAAATTTTAAATACCACCATTTTACACTTCTGGTGGAAAAGAGAGTTTGATATTTTGACAGCTTCTCATCCAGTTTGAGGAAACAATAAAACATAGCATAAAAAGTAGTGAGATAAACAATCGTTTATAATTTAATCAAGATTTTTCAGTTTTAAATTATATAACGTTTTATGAATATAATAATAAATTCTGAGTAAAATTATCCCAAAAGGTAAAGCGATTGAATAAATTATTGTCTTAATTCTTAACAGGAATTCACTACCATATTTTTCCAAATTTTCTACCAAACGTTTTCAATATTTTCTTTATTCTAGACTTTCGTTCTTGCTGCTCTAGCAGTCACTGCATTTGCCAGTCTGCATCATGAAGTAAGTATGCATTTCTTTTTTATGTTTTCTGTTTCTTTTTTGAATGATCTTGATTAATAACTGATTTAAACGATTACACTATAACGCAAGCTGGATTTCCCATAATTTGGACTCCAAATTTTTCAGTAAAATGTCACTTACAATTAATCAAAACCTACTTTTCAATGTTGAATTAAATACATCCATATTGTAATCATCATGACATCATATCCCATTACATTCAGATTAATGATATTTAACTACAATGCTTCGAATCTCCTGATTTGGAAATGCCAGAAATAGTGGATATTTATTTCAATTGAAGTAGTGAGATGGCTTGTAAATTTTAATTACTTTTACTTGCTTGAAAGACGTTGCAATTCTGACGTTATTAGACTTGTTGTTTACTTCTTTGTATAAAATTTCACTCATATTACGATGTCGAAATTTATTCCACTTTCAAATAGGATAAACACTTACATAAAAAATTAAATTTAAAATTAAAGAAACATAATAATTTATATATTTGAAAATAAAAATTACAAAAATAAGTGTTTGGTGAAAAGAATTTTACTGTATTTGTACACTATTAAAAAAGTTTTTGATAGCAGTTTGGCAGTACAAAGTATTCTGCGCATTGAAATCAAACTTAATATTAAAATGAATAAAAACTAAAATCTTGAAACTACAATCATTTTTAAATTTTGATTTAATTATTACAGCAATCAGGTGAAGTTTTCATGAAATATTAGATTTGAAAATGCAATAAGAAACAATGAATCCGAAATTATTCAAATACCACTCTTTGATTTATTACATACCTATTTCCATGAAATAATGATGCATAGTAATGAAATGAAAACATTAATATGTAAAATCTATTCTTTACTCATAATTGTTATGTTAAAATTTATTTATTATTTGTTTTCATTTTATATAATTTTCATCGCTTTTAGTGTTATTTTTATATTACTTAAATAAAGTAAACACCAATGCATCATGAAATGAAAAAAAATTGATGTGCCTGTTTTCTCAATGATAAGTGTATATTTTGAATGTTATATAGTTCCAATAGAATTTCGACTTACAATATTATAATTATCAGATTTAATAGGCATTCAGGTACAAGACATGAATATATTATTCGCTCTATCAATAAAAATAATTGTCTTTCTTTTTTAGCCTATCCACCATCCACAACCTTTCAAGTTTGGATACAGCGTAAAAGACAAGCATGGAGAACAGCATCGTGAGGAAGTTGGGGATGGCAAAAACGTGAAGGGAAGCTACGGATTCACCGATGCCAGGGGAATCAAGCGACAGGTCAACTACGTAGCTGACCATGGTGGTTTCAGAGCTGAGGTCAAGACCAACGAACCCGGAACAGCCAACCAGAACCCCGCAGCAGTCCACATCATCTCTGATGCTCCCTATGGGCATGGAGGATATGCTGGAGCTGCAGGACTCGGATATGACGGAATAGGTGGTGTAGGATATGGATATGACGGTCTCGGAGCTGCCGGATTGGGATACGGATACGGTGGACTTGGAGCAGCTGGTGTAGGATATGGAAATACTGGACTTGGAGGTTATGGTGGTCTCGGATATGGAGGTTATGGACTCAACAATGGACTTCTTGGTGGTTTAGGATATGCACGATATGGATTTTAAGTGGTTTATTCCATAACTAGATGTTTACATTGTTTATTTAGAGAAAATAAAATATTTATTTTTAAACAACTGTTTTTTTTTTTTTTATAATTTTAATACCTTTAAACTAACAGATTTTCAAAAAATGTTTTTAAAAAATTCGGCTTTCTCCGAGTTTTGCTGGATATTCCTGAATGCGTTGTATAATTTTCCTATATTCTAACGAAGTAAAATGATCAGAATTAAATTGCAGATATTTACCCTTACCAAATAGTTCATTTTATTAACCTTTATTAACTACTTTTTAATCAAATATATGCATTTCAAAATCCTGTACACTTATATTATCCGAAATTCAAATAAGGTTAAATTTACTCTGGTATCTTAATACAAAAGTACCATAAAATATAAAAATTTAATAATCGTTTTTCTTTTTAAGTTTCCGTTTAGAACCAAATTTTCATTTAAAAGTACAACAGAAGTCACAAGAGAACATAACAAATTTCATTTATTCAATTCACTGCATTTATAAGTTTTTGCTTTTGCAAGTATGAGAACGAACAAATCCATAAATGTTAATCCGTCATACGAATTTCGTTTAAAATTTGGCTATAACCCATAGTTTAAATGCTGCAAATGTTAATTAAGTTTCATTAAAAAATTGTTAAGCTTTTAACCTATCTTGTATACGTATATTAAAAAGTGCACACTGAAAGATTCTCCGATGCCAGGGGAATCAGGCGACAGGTCAATTATGTAGCTGACCACGCTGGATTCAGAGCTGAGGTCAAGACCAATGAACCTGGAACCGTCAACCAGAACCCTGCTGCTATCCACGTCATCTCCGATGCTCCCTATGAACATGGAGGATATGTTGGTGGTGTCGGACTTGGATATGCTAGAGTTGGAAATGCAGGATATGGATATGGTGGTCTTGGAGCAGTCGGTGTAGGATATGAGAATGCTGGTTTTCCAGGATATGAAGGACCTTGGCAATGGATGTTTCGGTGGCTTAGGATGCACTCGTTTTGGGTTTTAGGCATTATTGTGTTATGCATTTGTGTTTCCAGAAATAAATATTATTTTTTTTATTCGGAATTTTTTTTCTGATTTATTCCATTTCGTTGAAGTATTGTTTATAAAAAATGCATGTTATTCTAATTGATATTTAATTGATGTTTATTTTTTGCTCATTTTGATCTTTTATTTATCAAGTAATTTCTTGGAAATATTTTGCATAATAATTGAAAACCATTATAATCCTTTTTAAATATTACATTTTAACAAATATATTTTTCCTAAGGACATTATAAGTGTTTTGGATAATGATTTTTTTAAATGAAGGTCAGGGAAAAATTTTGAAATAGGAAATTTTTTACTTAACGTGCGAAAATTATTTCCGTTTTGGAATTCCTTATATGAATTTATTTTTGTATCTTCCAATAGTATAATTGTTAGAAAATTAAGCAATATTTAATCATCAATTTATCTGGGAAATAGTTATTTCTTTTTGATTTATTTAAATTTGCACAAATAGCAAGTGCTTCAAATATGGCTAAAAAACGAATATTTTCGTAATTTATGAATAACAATTATTCAAATTCATTTTATTCATGAATATGCTTTTACTGAAACTGATATATCTATGGGACAAGTGTTTGGTTTAAATATTAATTAAAAATTAATAAAGTATTAATTTCTAGATTCATTTAAAAAATATTTTCAAAATTTTGAATCGCTAATAAGATAAAAATAAGTATTATATTTAAAAATGAAAAAAAAGTCTGAAATATTTTTGCTCCTACATAATTGTTTTTGAAAATAATAAACATCACATGTGCTTTTATTTCATTTTAAATACTTAATTATCTCCAATAAATTTAGGAGGGAAAAACATAGCTAAAACAATAGTAAGAGACCCTAGTAGCACACAAAGATTGTACAATATTGTATGTCATTGATCAATATTCGCAATATTTTTTTAATATTGGGGAACATTGTTTAATATCATATAATATCGCCCAATATTATACAATACAGTGAAACAGACTGTGCAACCTGGAGATCAGTGCACGATCATTTTCCAAGGTCAGATATTCTTGGCATTTTATTTTAAAAAAAATCACATATATTTTCTACTTCTTTATTATCCAGTTTCCAAATTGAGAATTTGATACATGGCTTATAGTCAATACGTTTACAATTATAATATACTTATTACCCTTATAGTTACACTCTTCTATGCATTAATATAATTATTACCCTTATACTTATACCTATTATCCTTGCTTGAATTCGTCTTTCGAATTTGCGAACATCGGTACTGACGTCGAATCCATATTTTCCGGTTTCCATTTTAAGTTTTCTCAAATATCTTTAAAAATCTCCAGTTCCCTTACATCTAATTTTTGAATACAAAATACTTACATTTTCATGCTTTTTTTCTTCAAGTTTTAATATTTGTCCAAATATGGGCTCTAAACTATATTTGGTTTTTAGTAATTTACAGTCTCCTAAATCATCAAATCCGTATATTATCGACATGAAAAAACTCTTTTAAGAATGCGCTTTCATTTAAGGAAAAATCGTGAAAACAACGGCTGTTATTTTTTTTTGTTAATTATTTATAATTTGCAACCGTTTCTCGCATACATATATTTCTGCGATTTTCACCCCCAAAACGTCATTTAGGACCCCATGTTGTACAGTGGTTTTTTAACCTTTTGATGCCTACCATCACATCTCTAAATTTGTCGGTGTATATATATATATCATGTATACATATAGTACTGTCAAGTGGAACTCATTAAGATCGGTTATTAATAAGGATTACATTTCCCGAATGATCTTCAGAAGTAGGTAAAGGACCTATGATGTCAATATGAATAATAGAGAGTCTAAAAATGATAAAAGATGGTATATCACCTAGTTAAAATATACTAGATTCCATGGGAGGACGAGCTGGTTGTCTTTAAAAACAGTTTATTTGTAGCTTCAAACTTAAAAAGATATAACAACGCACATATTTTAGATAAAAGACATGTGAGCAATCAATGCGAGTAAAAATATAATTTCAAACTATATTCCGAGACAAGATATATTCGGTAAGCCATTCTAGAAACTATCATCATGAAAACCAAACCATATTACATGCGCACACATGCACAAGAACTGAAACTTTTTTACGTGCATATACATACGATACCACGTGGGTTTCGTGGTTAGCTCCGCCGACTTATCATGTGATTGAATTCGTTTGCAACAGAGTCTGCCAACTACTTTCTTTTAAAAGGCAATTTGCCAATGCGTATGCCTGTCTTTTTATTCTTTTGGCAGTGGATACAGGCCTTTGACCATTGGAGGACATTATTTCAAATATTAAACCATATAAATCTGGAAGATATTTACTTAGCTATAGATTTCACACTAGGGTATGCTAAGCCATGAATTTTTCGAAAAACTTGCATTCGAAGTTCTTGAGTATAAATGAACGAATTTTTGTGGTTGAAATATCACACCAAAGTAACTTTCCTGAATCCAGGGGATATTGTTTGAAAATCAAAGATGGTTGCTAGCGTAGCTCGTTAAGGTCTTGATTATCAATTTGTGATTCTACAATTTTACTATAATTTATTTCTGATATAGCTTCCATTCTGATATTCATTTCTGATATAGCTGCGTTTCTCCTTCCACAATTGTTTTTCTTCCGAAATCGCTCTTTCGTTTAGTTTTCTACTTCTGCTAGACGCCTGTCCTCCATGAAACTATCTAACATCATTTTGGCATCTTCCTCATCGTAATGACCGCTTTTTAAAATCAGATCTTTAATTTTGGGTTTCGTCAAGTCTTTTTCAACAGTTATGCGGAATTGATTCGCAATCAAATCTTCTTTTTTTCCTTTTAATAAGAAAGCCATTTCGAAATAAAAAAGGGGCCTGGTGCTAATCAAAGAACTGTATTAATTTTTAAATGTATTCGAAATTCTTTATACTTCAATGTGTTTAAATAAAAACCAAATTAAATTAGTTTTGCTTTAAACTTGAAATTAAAATTTATCTTCGGGTATTTTAAAACTAATTCCTTAAAACCAGATCTTAAAATGCACGAAGTATTTTTGCACAACTGAAATTCAAGATTGAAAAATAGCACTGATAATAAATTTCAAAAAAATATTAATGGCAATAAAATAACTTTAAAGTAAGAAAGTCCAAAATTACATCAAAATATATGTAAAATTCAAAATTGAATCAAAAATATTGTTTGAATTTAAACAGAAAGTAAATAAATCATCTTCAGTATTGATTTATAAAAGTATTTTTATCAGTGAGTTTTCAATTCTTAATTTGAAAAACCATGAGTTAACTTTCAGCAATGGAAAAAATTTTTATGTTTAAAACAACTTTTTGCCTTAATTTTTTACATGTAAGCTTCGCATGAAGACAGAAATTAAATTCTAAATATTTCAATTGTTAATTTGAAATATATATGCATACTTAATAAAAGAAAAGTAAATATAGCAAACAACTGCTATTAAATTTTAGTTAAATATTGAAGACGTATTATCTTTAAAAAAACTTCACCATAGAAATAACTTTTTTCGAATCAGAAATAAAACTGCACACTTTGTACGATTGAAAAATGGGATATACTGAATAATTACTCTAAAAATAAAATAAATCAGTGCAGTTTTTCGTAACGCGAAAGGGAAAAATAATAAAAATAAAACATATTCAATACTTATTTTGACTGATTGTTTTGGGAGCGACTGAGATTACGAATACTTAATGACACTTGGAGCGTCAGCTCAAGGACATATAAAATTATATCAAAATGAGAACTATGTTTAGGTTTCGGTTCATAAAGTTAAGGAACAAGAAATATCAAATACGATAAATTAATTTGTGCATAAATAAAATGCATAAGTAGAACAAAAATTTAAAAATCACTATTTAGAATATCTTAAAAAGAAATATGCACGTTTAATGATTGAAATTAAA
Organism: Argiope trifasciata; assembly: GCA_026543055.1. NCBI lineage: Eukaryota > Metazoa > Arthropoda > Arachnida > Araneae > Araneidae > Argiope > Argiope trifasciata. The sequence continues at coordinate 26,184 of JAPMOQ010062069.1, forward strand.
TATCAAAACAACACAAATATTTCAAAATATAGAATAGCAACGATGAATATGCAATTAAAAGAAAAGTAACATTTAGTTTATTTTCTATTAAAATTAATTAATATTAAATATTAAATAGTATAAAACATTTCACAGATGACGAAGTATCTCGGAGTTTTCAAACAGGAAAGAATGTTATATTTCAACTAATCAAATGCTGGATGCTGTTGAAGTTTAACAAAACAAAACAAAAATTCACAGATGTTATAGCGCTTGTCCGGGATCGAACAGGACGACCTAAGCAAAACTGATGAATTTTTTCGTGCTGGAAATTTGAAAAACACAGACACTCTTTCTTCACTAGATTCGAATGCGGATTTTTCTGAAGATTTCTGAGTAAATGATTAGTTATACTCAGAGTATAACTAACTATTAGAGTATAGCTAACTAACTATTAGAGTAATGATTAGTTATAGTATTTAAAACTTAATACTGGAAATCAAAGACGTGATGAGGGTCTCACGTTGATTTATTTTGAGGACTGGATGTCAGGACGATACATTTCCTAATTTGCCAAGGTGGAAAAATTTTCTTGCAATCGTTGGAACGCCTTTACTGCAATTTCATCATTTGACTGGAATAGAACGATGAACCATTCTCGGAATGAGAAAAATGGTTCAGAAATTCTTTTGGATGCCAATATAGTGATGAGAAATTCTTATATATATATATATATATATATATATATATATATATATATATATATATATATATATATATATATATATATACTTAAAAAAACAAGTGTTGTTCCTAATTGCTATCCTAAAGAATTAATTTTAAAAGAAACAAATAAAAATCATCTTGAGGCTACTTACCTGGATTTAAGGATCGAAATTGCTAATGATAAAACAATAGTTGGTATTTTATATAAAAGAGATAATTCAACTTTAAAATAATTAAATTCTGTAATTATCTTAACTCCAAAATTTACAAAAATATTATTTTTTCACAATTTAATAAATATAAAACAATTTCTAATAACAAAATTTTATTTATAAATGCAACAAATAGCGTTATTACAAATTTAAACAATAATGATTTTCCCCAAAACTACTGCAATATCATTATTTTACTAAAAAAAGACTCAATGGAATATTAGTAAAATATGGCGCTCTGAAACTACATTTATCTTTTTCTCTGTATTATAATTGGAATGGCAATTAGGGTGATATCTCTTCTCCTGTTGCTGGCATGTTCTTTCCTTTTTTGTTTTCTGAATTAATTTTGTGGTTCGTTGTAATTTTTGGTTGAATATTCTTCTGTAATTTTACAACACATATTTTTGTTTTATTTGGTGATGTTTTTAATGTTGCTTTATTTTTGTGTTTTTTGCTGTTAAAAATGGTATGTCTCTCTTGGCTTAATTTTCGAAGGATTTTCGGGTCACGAGGGGTCAATACTTTTGGACCTTGTCCGATTTCCTCACAGAAAAAATCCTTTATTTTGAATCCTTGCCTGAGGGTGATCCTTGAAGAAATCTTCAGGCCAGATTCTTTTTCTATTTGTTGTAATTTTGATTATGTAGTATTCCTTTTTGCTTGGCCTATTTTGTTAATTAATTTAGATTCATCTGTTCTTTAGTTGTAGCTGAATTTACGCTCACTAAATACAATGATTGTTTTTTTAAATATTTAAAAAAATTTAATTTTAAATTCGTTAGAATCCGAAAATTTTTTAGTTTTGCTTCATTAATTCGTTTCGTTTACATAATTATATTAATTTAGATTTGTTTCATAAATAGGTTTTATTTCGTTTATTTTTCACTTTTGTGAACTTTTTGTTGTTTAATTCCAAATTAAATTTTAATTTCGACTTCGACCTGATTAGTTTTGATTTAATTCTTGTTGACTCAGGAAATGGGTTATGGGTTTTAATTGGTTTAATGCTGTTTTAAGACACCGTCAAATGAACCGGGATATTCCCATTCTCTTGACGTATGCACAAATTATTCAGTGCCTAAGTCAAAAAATCTTTCAAATTAAAATAATCTCTAAAAGAGTGACAATGTATGATAGCAATTTAACACATCTATGCGATTTTTTACGATAGTGATATTATTGGTGATATGATTTTAAAATATAGAATATTTTAAGTGGTTTTACATTTTTATTTGTAGAATATCTTTTAGAAATGCTTTTACTTAACTGAAATGATTTAGGTTTAAATATTTTAAAATGGTTTTATTTCATTTACCTTTTCTTAGATTATATGCTAGTTGTTTTTTATAAATATAATTGGGTAATTATCTACTCATTGAAATATTTTCAAATCTAAAAAAATATATAAATTTCGAAATTAGTTCCATTTATGTGATAAAATTTATATATGTCAGAGAAACACATCAAATACACGTATTGGGGAAGTACAGATTAAAACGCACTTTTATATCTAAGCAAAACATTACTTTACTTAAATAAAATAATAAGATTACAAATCCATGGAAGATAGAATTTGAAATATATCATCCAAGGGAAAAAAATTGAGTATTACAAGGTAATTGTTTCTATAGCTATCTTGATGCAGACTCGTTGAAATTTAACTTCACTTTCAAAGGGCAATGAAGATCATTCTATGGATATAAATGATACCAAATTTGGACAAAGTTATTTTAGCCATTTTTTAAATCTAATTTTTTAAAAAGCAAAATAAATGCAATGTTTTCATGATAAACTTGTTCAAAGAAGATTTAGAAGTCTCAGAATCAGAAATAAAATCGGATGCGATCAAGTTAGTGAGGTTTATTTGGTAGTTTCTTTGCCATAATGGATTAAAAACAGCTATGTTTCTTATAATGAAGCAGAAGTAAATTTGCTAGAAAAAACTTTAAACGCTTATAACAAGGATTTGAACATTTTGTTAGTGTGTGGAAAACACACCTGAAGCAGTTGCTTTTCGTGACGCTTAATGCCCATTTTTAAAGCAAAAAGTAACCGCGAGTAAATCTTATTCATCACACACGTATTAGAATTAATATAAGATCAGTTTTCTATTCGTTACTGACTGACAAATCTTATATTAATTGTACCTTTCACCCATCCATATATGAAAAATTATCATGTCAGAAATCGGGAAATTCAAGAAATATGAAAAAGTGCACCATTTTTCATAAATTTTGTACATTTGTCTTTGACTGAACATGTGATCCAACGAACAAAAAAAGGTATTATACTACCTTCCTCTAATTGCAGAACAAATGTGAATTTCTCTAGAAGCTACTTCTTAAAACAAGAAGGTAACTGAATTTTAATTAATTATTTATTTAAGTTATTTTTAAGAATTTAAATAATAAAATAGTTAATATTTTTTAGCAATGCTTTTCTTAAAACTGCTATTATTACAGAAATATTGAGAAAAAAATCTCCATTTTAAGCTTTGAAAAGATGGTCAAAAAATAAATCTTCAATGAACTTGCCTTAATTTTTATTGTATTTAGATTAAATCTCTAATTATCTTCTTAAGTTTAAGAATTTTACAGAATAAGAAAGATGTAATAAAATATTAATCCAATAGCATCTGTCCCTTCTTCAACAATTAATGATCCCATGTCATTCCATATTAAAATACCTAAAGAACCATAAGAGCGTAACTATCTACACGATAATTAATTGTCAAACATATTAGTGGTCAATAGAATAAAAATCATAATCTTGACATTGTATAATATTAACATAGAAAAGAATCGTGCACATATTACACATAATTTATCTCATGTAATGGAACAAATTCATTTTTTATATTTTCCATGCAGCTCAATTGAAAGATGTAAACATGTTCGGCATTTGATAATTATTTTATTGCAGTTTATAAAAACTTTTGTATGCAATATTTTCTTCAAGTTTTGTGAATTGTGTCAGATACTTACCCTGAATAGACACATTAGTCTTATTCCAGAAAAATTAAATAAACAAAGATAAATAATAAAGTGATTTCCATAACGTTTCACAGCACATTTGATTTTATAAAAAAAGAATATCATAAAATGTTAACAAATAAATTTCATTGCAAAAACAGAATGAACAAAATGTCAACAATCAGCGACTTACTTTTATAATTAGGTCGCAATTTTCTGATGGAATTTTAAAGGCTGTTGGATGAAAAATCTTTCATGCGGAAAAAATATTTCACTTCCGAATATTGCAAATTCTAAGTTTTTATTTTTTACTTCATAGGTACAAATATGTATATAAATGAGCCTGAAACATTTAAGTAATATCAATTGTTTCAAGTTCTTTAACAATTTAACAAAAAATGATCTCTCAGGTAATTTTATAGCCTTTCATATTAGATTATTTTTCTTTCTCTCGTTTTAGAATAATTATCTCCAAAATAAATTTTAACTAATGTTTTACTTATTTATTCAATTCCACAATTTTAAAGCAGTATTTTCTATACTGACAGAAAGACACGGGACATTTGGTTAATGAAAGAAAAATATCCATCGTAAAAGATAATTATATTGACTATCTTAGAATTATAAAAAATGTGTAAAAGATATCACTACATTTATTTGAGTATGCTATGTTGTACAGTAAAAAGGTTTTACGTATGCCTAATAATAATTTTTTTGAATGTATAATAATACACATTCATATTTTTTCAACTTTAATCAGAAATTCATCCTATGCTATAGTTATTTTTATAATAAATTATGTCTGTATAGAATTCTTGTTAATTTTATAAGTGTCTCGATTAGACATTTTTTCTTATGCTTTCGTCATTTAATACACGTACAATTTTCTTAATGAAAGTTAAAATCGCAATAGAAATGTCTTTTCGATTGATAAGGATCTATTTCTTGATATTTTTAGCTTTAAATATAATTATCGAATATTTTATCTAACTGAACTATTAAAATAAACGAAACGAATATTTTTTGTTTGATAGAATCTCTTAATCTCTAAATTTTACTAGAAAATATTTAAGCATGAATTTTAAAACATTTGCATTTATGTAAAAAAGTGAACAATAAATTAAAAGACTTGTTGGACCATTTACGGAGAGATATTTGTTTTCTATTTCTCGCAATATAATCATATAAATTTTATTCGACTGTTAAGCTTTATTCAAATATTTTTGAAAATAAAATTAAAATATTCACAATAAAAATTACCCATTAAAATCATATGACTTTTCAAATATTATTTTTTAAATTATTTCGCATGATATTAAAATATTAATAAATTTTCTTTCATTTTAGGCTTTTGTATTGGTTGCTTTAGCAGTATCAGCTTTCGCCAGTCTGTATCATGAGGTAAATGTGGATCACTTTTTATCTGCATCATTTTTTATCGCATTCATCAAAACTGATGATAGGAATTTATATAATCTTGAATTGCATAATACTTCTTTTTTCTTATAAAATTTCGTATATTTCTTTCTTATTTTCTTACTCAAATTCAGGTATGAATTCATGAATCTTTTCACATTATGGGCAAGATCTTAGATATCTCTTATTGCTCCTTTGGGCATCAAATAAAATATTTTTCATTTATCTATAATTTAGGAAATAATTTCAAAATTGTAGTTCAAATGAGAATTTCCATTTCGATTCAGTGTTATATATTTTGGATCTAAGCCAGAATTATTGGTGAAAATTAAAAGCTTTTTGTGGATATTATTAACCAGAAAAAAGAATTATTTTCAGCTTAACGTTGAATATTCTTCTTATTTATGTGGCATTTCTTTTTCTTGCATGTCCTACATGCCTAAAATAGCACAAATCATAGTTTAATAATAATAATCATAATTAAATAAAATATAATAATCATAATTAAATAAAATATAATAATCATAATTAAATAAAATATCATAGTTTATTTAAATATCTCCTTGTTAAATTCATATATACGTAACAAATTTAGTGAAACAATGATTTGTGCTAAATTCAATCGCGATAAATAAATCTCTAAAAGTAATAAAAATGTTAGGTTGAATAAAATCAGATAATCAGTTTAAAATTAATTTCCTCATTACTATGTCCCTTTTAGCCTATCCACCATCCCCAACCATTCAAGTTCGGGTACAGCGTAAAGGACAAGCACGGTGAACAACATCGTGAAGAAGTTGGCGATGGCAAGAACGTGAAGGGAAGCTACGGATTCACCGATGCCAGGGGAATCAAGCGACAGGTCAACTACGTCGCTGACCACGCTGGATTCAGAGCTGAGGTCAAGACCAACGAACCCGGAACCGCCAACCAGAACTCCGCCGCTGTTCATATCATTTCCGATGCTCCCTATGGTCATGGAGGATATGTAGGAGCTACAGGTCTCGGATATGCCGGAATTAGAGCAGCAGGATTGGGATACGGATATGCTGGTGCACCTGGAGCAGGATTTGAAAATGCTGATCTTGGAGGATATGACCTTGGAAACGGACTACTAAGTGGATTGGGATATGCACGATATGGCTATTAAGCTAATATTTGTTATGCTGTTTTATTAATATACAAATAAATATTTATTTTGACAAGTCGTTGCGGTCATATTTTTTTAATCAGCACATCCAAATTTTTTAATGCAAAATATCGATGAAACTAAAATATTATACTTATTAGACAGTTTTTTTTATATTTTAATGTAATGCTTTAAAAAGAACATTATCTTGTGCAAAAAATGAATAAATATTATTACGAATTAATTACGAAGCAATATTATTCTATCTAGATATAGGGAATTCATGTGTAACATAAATTCATGTTGAAAAAAACAAATATGTTGACAATTTCTCCTACAACCAGATTTTAAAAAATCCTGTATTATATGAGAGGATCGTAGCTTTTTCATATTTAGAAAAGTATATATTAAACTCTGAAATATTGAATATAGCGTAGACATTTTTGTCAAATTATTAGTAAGCACTGTGTTTGACTGTTTATAAAAAAATCGTATATAATTAACAATATGCTTTGTTTCAAATTAGATAAATTTTTGAAATTTTCTTAAATGGAACCAAAAATGTATAACTTTTGTTACGAGATTTAACATAAACGGAATGTATGTACGTTGCTGTACCCTCTTGTCATCCATTTTTTGTGAGTAAACTTATTAAATATTTCATTTCAAACACATGCATTTTTAGTACGAGAATCTTATTTCCTAGGAATAATAACCGAGTTATAATAATTTTCTCCCGTTAATTTTACAAGTGTTGATGATAAAAGCTAACTCAATGGTTTGAATAAAGTTTATATTGATACATATTTCGTTTAATGACTGAATCCTAAAAATTGCTCTCATTTGACTAAAAAGCAATCATTAGGCATCAAAAGGAAATTTCGGTTCGGAGTTGTTATTAATAAACTTCTTATGCTTTGTTAACCCAAATATTAGTAGAACACACTATAGAAGTAGCTTATCTTTTGTTTTTCTACAAATTGTATGATCAATTACCATTAAATTTTGTGTATGCACCGATAACGTAAGCAGTTTGTAAACAATTAATTTTTTCATAAATAATATCCTGGATACATCCGAACCATCGTGGAGTCTAAGGCAATAAACTTATGCATCATGTTACGAGGTGGTTCTATACCTCCTTTTATCCTTTATTTACTAACGTTTTATTATGTATCAAGCATTATCTATTCAAAATAGCAAGAAAATGTGAGCATATAGGTTGATAACAAGCTGCATTCTATTCAATCATTTGCAAACTTTTCATTTTCGTCATTTTCAGCAAACCAATGCACAAATATAAGAATTATTACTTGGAATGTTTTCACATTGAAAACACAATCATTTGCTATTTGGAGAACGAGTAATGCAAATATGAACGGCGGATTAATCGACAAATGCTTTAGAAACTAAGCAGTAAGATGTCTAAATAATAAATTGTGCGATTAGTTCTTCAAATTATTTGTCTGTATCATTATTTGTAGCATTTCAGAGCTAGTTTGACATATAAATGCCTTATACTCTGAATTCAAACCATAAAAATATTTTTAAAAATAAGCCACCATAATTAATTAATTTTTTTATTTGAAAATCAGTCAAACTTCATTCGTCATTTTGGATTAAAATTCTTTCAACATAATCATAGGTTTATGCACCATCTGGAAGTTACATAAAGCAAAATTCACTGAAAGTGAACACAGTGTACTCTTCAAATTGCGAACATATTCTGAATTAAAAATCGATCAAAATATTTTGTTTCCTTTCTATAACATTGGAGAAATTTTATAATAAAAAAATCTATCTCCTGAAAAACTAAAAACAAACCTTTAGTTATATTAACATTATTTCCGTGGAGTATTTTTTTTGCAACAAGTTTTTAAAAATATTTTAATATTATTTCCCATTATTTTAGTTGTTGGATTGATATTTAAAATGTTTCGACAATAATAAGTATTTATTTTGGATACATGTTATCTTTGTTATAAAAACTATGCTTTAAAAATAATAAGTTTAACAAGACTCATATCACCATTTAATAGTGCGATTTTGCAATATTCTGAATGCAAACCTAAATACACTTAGAAGCATCATGAACGCAGAAATATCCTACCATCTAAAGTACTAGAAATTTTAGAAAGTAAAAGTTTAGCATAGCCAAAACGAATGGACAGATTTCGTCAATTTCCATCATAAACTAATCTAATCATCTTTTAATAAATATCAAATGGTTTGATAGGGAAAGCGAATACATTAAATATAATTAAATTTCTGCTGTATAGATAGAAATCAGTCACATAGCATCATAGCGCTATTAAAGCGAAAATTGCTTAGCTTTCATAACTGCTAAAGTTCATGGCATTGTAAAACAATGTTTCAATTATTTATTTAAATTACATAAGATCCTTCTTCTTTAGCTTTCAAGGAAGGAAGAAAATTACATGATTAAATATTTAATGAAGCAACGAAAAATGTTTGAAATGCACGACAACACTGTAAAATTCGTAAAAACATTTTAACTATGAAAAGGAAAATGATTTTATTAATATAAGCAAAGTAATAGAATAATATAAACAAAAATAATTGTTAAAGACAAAATTTCATTTGCTTTTAAATCAAATAAAATTAAAGCTAAAACTAAAAACTTTGTTTTGAGAGTCGTTTTTGAAATATTTATATTTGGATACAGCTAAGTAGCTCCAAAATTATCAAAAAATATTTTAGAATAGGTATTCAGTGTCAATACTGCTATGTTCAGTGGTGGTTGGATGGTCAGTTGTATACAAGAATAAGTATTCACACTTTGAATAAATGCTTAGAGTTTAATTTTTAAAAAGTGATCTTCAGTCTATACCAGGGGTGGCCAAGACGTTGACCGCGGTCTACCAGTAGACCGCGAAGACATTTTAGGTAGTCTGCGCGACCATCCCGATAATGACCTCGGATACTAACAATTATATTTATGACTTATGACATAGAATTAATGAATTATTTAAAATAAAAATTTACTACAGTTTACGCTTTCAAACCTAAAACAAACTGTGAAAAGTAATACAATGAATTTGTAGTTTTCAGGATAGAACTAATTAAAAACAACTTGACAAAGTGGGATGCTTAGATAATATCCAGTAGCCGGCGCGATGATAGCGGCGAGTCGACTGGTCTACCCGTCACATCCGCCCATTTTGTTTCAGTTCTCAGTGAGTCGTCTTACGTTGCAGGTTACTCTCTTCCTATTGACCTGATATGATAATTTGTTGATTTAACAACCCATCCAAAATGACTCAACCAGGTACCAGTGCTAAGAGAAGTAAAACATGCCATTATCACAAAGAGTGGGAAGATGATTTCTTTTTTGTTATGGTGAAGTAGAAATGTGTTTGTCTCATATGTAACTCAAGTGTGGCACTACCAAAAAAAGCAAACGTCAAAAGACAATTTAAAACCATGCACCTAAAATACGCTACAGTTTTTCCAATCGACAGTGAACTTCGAAAAATCAAATTGCATGAATTAAAGTCGAATTTACATTTAGATCAATCTTTATTTAAGAGACCAGGCACCAAAGCTACAGCAGTAACATTGGCGTCGTTTAAAATTACAGGAGTTTTGATAAAGCGAAAAAAAAAACATTTGAAGATGGAGAATTGATAAAAGAAGCCTTTTGTAAGCGGGATAAGTACTTTTTCAAGATTTTAAAAACAAATTTGAAATAATATCTTCAATAAAGAATATTTCTTTGTCGCGTAACACTGTGATGCGACGGACTTAAGCTATGAATAATAATTTGAAAGGTTTATTAAATGACAATCTAAAATCTTGTAAGTTCCAATCACTTCAATTTGATGAATCCACTGATATTAATGACATTACACAATTATGATTTTTTGTGAGAATGGTTTTCGAAGACATGACTTCAAAAGAAGAGTTATTAACAAAAATTCCATTGAAAGGACAAACGAAAAGCCGATACATCTACAATTCATTCAAAAACTTTATTGATAAAACAGGATTTCCAATATATAAATTGGTCTCTATTACAACAGATGGAGCTCCAGCAATGATCGGGAATCGAATTGGTTTTATTGCATTGTGCAATAATTATGAGGAAATTCAATGTTTGATCAGCTATCATTGCATTATCCATCAACAGGTATTGTGTTCAAAAATACTAAAGTCTAATGATATAATGCAAATTGCTTTTAAAATCATCATTCAATTAGTCAAATTGTAATTCTTAAGAATGACGCAAACGTAAAGAGGGATGAAATCTTTATTTTCTGACTAGAAAATGAGAGACCAATTTAAAGAAGTTGATACTTGAGTATTTATTTCATATTATTGGATAACAATAGTTACAAACGCATGACTATAAACAAGAAATATTTGGGGTTTTCCTAAATCCTTGTTGTGGGGTACATGCATATATTCCAGGAGACCTAATTTATATTCTGGATGTCTTCCTTCCTGGTTACTGAAGTTAATATTAGACATTCAATTACATTATCAGAATATGTCATTCTAAGTTACAATTATGTGTCTTCGAGGTTTCGAGTATTTGTGT
>JAPMOQ010062069.1:47181-65573 GCA_026543055.1 Argiope trifasciata
CATTCTAAGTTACAATTATGTGTCTTCGAGGTTTCGAGTATTTGTGTTTACATGCAGGCAAAGATACAGACTAATAGATGATTGAACTTTTACCTATTTGGTTAAAAAATTTGATAAAAAACAACAATTTAAATAATAAATCAGTGCACCAAATTTCATTCATCTACTCAAGAAGTTTTTAAATCCTTGTGTTTATATGCATACAGTAGTACAAACGGTTGGATAGTTAATTCCATGATGAATTTGATTTCAAATTTGATTCGAATCTATATTGTATTTGAGGAATCACAGTAAAAAAAATATTTATCTTTATCGTTATGTAATGGAATTGTTGAATTCACTTGAAGAAATCCTCTAAGGAAATCTTTAATTTTCTGATAGGTTCACAAACTAATTTATTTATTTGTTGGGTTTATCTATATAAATAAAATAAATGTGTTTCTCTGTGTCGCTTATGAAGTACCGCTCATCCGATTGCGATAAAACTTTGAATACTTAACACTTGATTACGGGATGATTGTAGGCATATTAAAATTATGCAATATATAAAAAAATATTTTTTCGGATCTGTTTACCGCTTTTATTAACCAAGGATTATTAACTCTGTAAGGAGAAGCAACAGATTCAGTAAAGAGACTAAATTCAAGATAGAGGTTATTATTTCGTAGCTATATTACTTTAATGCTATGCAAGTCGTTTTCTGAGGAATCGACATTATTAGAGAGTAGGCGAGAAAATGTTAGGGGAACCAATCCCTAAAAATTGAAATTTTAATGAAAAATGTAAAGTTTCGTTTACATAATAATATTAATTTGGATTCGGTTCATTAATTGGTTCCATTTCATTCACCTTTCATTTTGTAAATGATTAGCGTTTAATTCCGAATTGAGTTTTAATTTCGATTTCTACCTAGTTGGTCTCGTTTTAAATTTTGTTGACCAGGAAAGGGGTTTAATTGCATTAATAATTTTATGGTTGTATATATAACTTTGTATATTAATATATATTTTTTAATTTTTCAAAACACATATCACTAGATAAATTATTTAGGTTTGAACATATGTATCAGAATCAGTAGAATGCGAATTTTCATCGACAAACTTTCTGTACTATTATCCTTATCTCTAAATTCACTTTGTACTTCATTTAAAAGTGTCTGGAGCATTGCTTTATTGTAGAATCGGTAAATTGGATGGTATTTCTGGCCCCAGGTTTTCCCTCCATCTGCTAAGCCTTTTTTATTACAGGGGCAGTAACAGAGAAGAGCGGTGTCAGTTACGTCACTAAAAGAAATAATTGAACTATTTTAAAACTGAAATCGGTTGAAAAAGTGCAGGCATATTGAAGGTCACGAAACAAGAATCTACAGGATCAAACCATTCAATTGGGCTAAAAGCAGAATAGGGGTGAGCGAAAGTCCATCACTAGCGGTCTTATAGACCGCAGGTCCCGTGTTAAGATTTAATAATATAAATGTACATGTATTAGAACGTACGTGGATTACTTTTATGGAGAATACTACAGTTATTTATCTTTTGCATGAAAAAAAGACTTCCTGCATTGATTACTTGTGATCTTGACCTTATAAAAATTAAATTCCTTTGGTGACCGTAATTGCTACATCAAATTGTTGACATAGCGGCGATTTATTTTAATAATCGGGTCGCGAAAGCCTGATAGAATTAAATGTGCTTTAGAAGTAATTTCAGTGATGCAGAACAAGTTTCTTTTCCGAATCTAGTACAATTTTTTTTTTTACTTCATTTCTCGTTGTATAAAAACCTGAAAACTCAACTGCATAATATCAGTAGTTACAAGCTTCTTGGTAAAACAACTTCAAAATGATCTCTCAGGTAACATTATTTTTCTTAATATATAATTTTTTGAAACAGTTCTTTGTCTACTATTCTTGGTTTTATTTTATTAAAATTAATAAAAATAAAACTCAAAGGTTTCAGTTTTAATTTAATTTTATTATTTTATGTACTCAATTTCAAAATAATTTTTGGATAATGGTTATTAATTGAATAATATTTAGAATTCTTTTTAAAAATTAATCAAGAATAAAATAATTTTTATTAGTATACTGGATTATTAATTTTGACAAAAATGATAATATCAACCACAACTGCATCAAGTGTTTCATTTCGTTTCATCAGCCCTTCTATTATATTGATAATATCACTTTATTTTATGTAATTATTGGCAATCATTTTAAGTATCTTATTTAAGTAATTAAAGATAATTTGCTCATCTTCATTTGAAATTTGTTAAATTCTAGAAATTACTTCGTATCAATATCGAAATTATTTATGAAGAAAACTTATGAACAAAACTTTTGAAGATTAATTTAGAATTTGAAAGAATCTTTATGAACCTGCTGGCTATTTCTTACTATGAATAAATTGCACAATTGATAATTTCATAAATATCATTTAATGGGGAAGCACTTTTGAGAAACCATTTTTGAAAAAATTATTATAGTTATCTCTCTTACATATTTTAATTACGTCGAAACCCAATTACATCAAACAACCACCCTATAAGTTGGTATGGTAAATACTTATTCCGTCGGTGCAAAAACTCCCCCTTCTGCTGTGTTGGGGAAATGTGAAGAGGGGGTAACGGCTCAGATGTCGTCCTCGTCACCTGTCTGCGGATCAAAATTACGAGGTTCCATATAGTCCTTGTGCCCTGGTTGCTCTAACAGGTCGTTAGTTCAGTAACTGAAATTCGTTTTTCCCTTGCCGGAAAGTATAATTGTATGAAGATAAATATAAATGTTAGAAAAAAGTTTAGATCTTTACATGCATAAATTACAGAACCCTGTTTTCCAGAAGCCTGTTTTGTTTTCATAGCAAACTTTAACAAAACAACATTATAAACTCAAATTTATCTCTTTGTTTTAGGCTTTCATTTTCGCCACATTGGCAGTGGCTGCTTTCGCCAGCCTGTATCATGAAGTAAGTGTATAAACTGTATTTGTGAAGTCTTCTGTCCTCATTATTATTATTTTAAATTTTAATATGAAAGTCTTATATATATAATTCTAATCATATTTTCACATATCCTATTCTTTCAATAAAAGGAAAGGTAGCCAGAACAACTTTCTTTTATTACCTATCTGAAATAAAACACAGTTTCGATTTTCGTATGAAATTACTATCTTGCATAGAAATCAGCTATTATATTAGAAATTAGTATTATATATGAGATTTTTCTATCTAATTTTATTATTTTAATATTATTTTTAATATAATCCTAGAGATATCATCATATTCTACTTTTCCATTTATTAATAATAATGTTGGTATAAATAAATCAGAACTAAGACGTAGATCCGAAAACGTATTATACATATCTATCTATATATATATATATATATATACATACATACATACATAAAAGAAAATAAATAAAAAAAATATGCGTTAGTTAAATTCAGCATTTTAATGTGAATATTTTTTTAAACACAAACTAGAAAATAATATTCATCTAGCAATAATGTGCTTTCTGTTTTTATTTACTTTTAATATAAACTCAAATCAATATTTCTTAATTATAATTGATATTTTCAAAAGAAGCAGTTCATTCTTAAAGAGTAAATAAATTCAAAATATATTAACTTGTTTCTACTCCATAATACTGAATTTTTTTTTAATAATTAATTTACATTACCATTATATAGATCAGCTTTTGGCATAAGCGGTTTTAAAAGTAAATTTGAAATTTTTGCATTTATTAATTTTTATTAAAATTATTTTTTTTTTGCTACGCTATAATATTGATATCATATAAATATAAAGGCAATATAACATTAAGCCATTTAATTAAATCCTAATTTAATGTCTGAGTTTTGTATTATATTATGAAAACTTTTCTGCTCTCGCTTTCTTTGGAATATAGTTAGGTATGATATTTGACCTTTAATAAAATCTGATAATACATTATTTGCCCAATGAATAATAAATAAATATCTATGCTTTGAAACAAGGAATAATGCATATTTATTCCATCAGTAAACTAAAATTTCGTAGAACTTGCCGCCGTTTAAATTTATTTTATTTTCTAAAATCATAAGATTATCCAGCGTGATTTAAAGTATTAAGAATTATTATTGTCTTCAACAACTTGTAGAAACTTAAACTCTCATTACTTCTTTTTCAGCCTATCCACCATCCCCAACCATTCAAATTCGGCTACAGCGTCAAAGATAAGCATGGAGAACAGCATCGTGAAGAAGTTGGTGATGGCAAGAACGTGAAGGGAAGCTACGGATTCACCGATGCCAGGGGAATCAAGCGACAGGTCAACTACGTAGCTGACCACGCTGGATTCAGAGCTGAGGTCAAGACTAACGAACCCGGAACCGCCAACCAGAACCCAGCAGCAGTCCACATCATTTCCGACGCTCCCTATGGTCATGGAGGATACGCCGGTGATGCCGGAATCGGATATGCCGGAATTGGAGGTGCAGGATTAGGATATGCCAGAAATGCAGGATACGGATATGCTGAACTGGGAGCTAATGGATTAGGATATGGATATGCTGGTCTTAGAGCTAATGGATTGGGATATGGATATGGTGGACTTGGTGGATATGGAGGTTATGGTTATGGAGGCAATGGATTGCTTGGTGGTTTAGGATATGCCCGATATGGGTTTTAAGAAAATTATTGTATAAAATAACGCCATGATTACTTGTTTAGCAAAGAAATAAATATTTAGTTTATATATGTTTTGCTTTTATTTCAACATTCACAAGATGATGCTGTGAAGAATTGACATTTTTTCCAGTTTTCTTCTAAATAGCATGAAGCTTATGGTGAAATTTTAAAATTTTTCGTCATTAAAATTGATAAAATACTCTAAATAAAAAGATAGGAAATTAATAAAAGTATTTTTTAAACACTCTAGTTGTTTTTCTCTATATTATTTAATAAGCTTTTAATTTAATTTTAATTTTATATGTTTATTTTTATAATAGTTTTTTTATTCAGACAACCTCCTAATTGCGTAGATCACTTTGTTCTAAGCTGCAATCTTTTAACCCAAGAGAATTCAAATAATTAAACTGATCTTTCTGCCTATAATCTAAATCTAAAATATTATAGCTTTCCCAAATTCTAGGAAATTGTTTTCATAACATGAAAAAAATCTTATAGATATGGTATTCAATAAATGTCTTTAGGATGATGACTAATAGTTACTTTTAGTTGATTCTTCTTAATCTATTCTATACTTATAATAAAGCTCAATATGTGTGTGTGTGTGTGTGCGTGTGTGTGTGTGTTGGCACTCTGCAGGCCAGACCGTTGGACCTACAGCTACCAAATTTGGTACATGTATACCTTGGAGGTCCGGAATGTGCACCTCGGAGCCCTTTTTTCTAATTTTTAATTAGAATTTGAATTAATTAAAATTTAAGCGAAATTTCGACGTTTTTCCGCTATAACTTCCGAAAATATTATTGCACAAACATGATTTTTATATCAATTTAAAGATAAAAAAATTAGCTTTCTAACGGTATCAGTGTTTTTAATTTATAACATACGTGACTATTTTTAACGAATTTTTAAAGAAATATTTTAACCATGTTTTTATCACGTGACTGGATAAAATAAAAGAATGCCGAAAGTTCAAATAAAAAAAATTATCATCGCAAAATAAATCTACAGAAATGCAACTTTCAGCACGTGACTGGATAAAATAAAAGAAATATAAAATGTGATATTTTCTTTGAAAAATAAATGCAAAGCAAACGTTTCTACAATCGTTTGCAATATCTATATCATTAACTCAATAAATCTTCTTTATTT
Organism: Argiope trifasciata; assembly: GCA_026543055.1. NCBI lineage: Eukaryota > Metazoa > Arthropoda > Arachnida > Araneae > Araneidae > Argiope > Argiope trifasciata. The sequence goes on from JAPMOQ010062069.1 coordinate 53,001, forward strand.
ACGGTAAACTTGATTGAATTTTGACAGGATATGCATTGAAATCCCGACTTAATGGCATATTTATGTAATCGTTTGCAATATCTGTATCATTAATTTAATAATTTTTTCCCCTTTCTCGCTTTCTTTAAAAAAACATATTTAATATCTTGGCAACATCATCAAATTTTTTTTTAATATTTTGGAAGCATAACCGATGGTTCAAACTGACTGATTTATAAAATTAAAGAATATTATTAAGAAAAGGTGTACTTTTAGAACTTTCCACCCATCATCTTAAAGAAAATACTAATTTCAGGTCAATCAATGCCCGGAATGACTTCAAGGCTAATGAATATGTGATTTAATTGAAAATTTTAGAACGCTTTACTCATGGCGAACCAGCTGGTCGCCAAAGGCGGCTAGTTATAAAATAAATAAAGAAACGTATAAATTTACATTGATCTGAAAAAATTAAATGATTTTCTTAAGAATAATAAATATTTTAAAATAAAATTGAAAATATACATAATTATTTGTGACATATGTCTTTAATCTAAAATCAGTTGAAGTCCTTCAGAGTGGGAAAGGGAAATCTTAATTTAATTTACTTTCCATGTATCAATAAATATGCAATTTCCCTTTTGTATAAAAAATTTCATTTGAACATTAATAATGATACAAAACCATCCATTTGAATTATCAAAAATAATGTTTAGATTAATTTTTTAAACAATGGTAGTGAAACAACAGTTGCCAATTCAGAAATTCCGCATTCAAATTTCGAAGCCAATTTTCTGAATTTATTATTTCTTAATATGATTAACCTGTTATATGCTTCAATCTGTGATCTAAGCACCTAAGCAAGAGAGAGATATATAAAGCAATTTTTATACAATATAGTTTTTTAAATTTGATATCATATAGATAATTTTTTGAATCATTGAAATCTATTTTTTTTTAATACTTAAGTGACTTGATTTAAATAATTTGGTATGATTTCATTTAATTTATTCCCTTTATTTATTTTTTTGAACATATTTTGAATCCTGTTCAAACTATCCTATTAATAGAACACAAAATGGCAGAAAAATTAAATTTACGGAGACTATCACTATTTTATTTAGAAATTGAGATTGATTCGTCAAGAAAATGTTGATCGCCACTTGTGAAAATGATCGAAGGAGATACTCTCTGAAAACGCCTTTGCAGAGAGATTGAGAAGATTTTAAGAAAGGAAAAATCGTATTCTTTAACACTAATCATAGCCATGATCAGTTATGTGTCATTCGAAACCAAATCGATGAAGTTGTCTAGGATACAAGAAGTGCTCTAATTTTACTTATAACCTTTCTCTTTCCTTCAAAGAAACTGAAAATTGCAGAATCTAACGACTTTTATTGAAACGCCTAGTTATAAGATTTCTCTCCATTTTGTTGTTATGTGTTGTGACTTATGGCACTTTACAAGCCCGTTGAAACTTATCTGTCAGTGATTTAAGCTGAGTGAGCATCTTCTGTCTTTTCAATAGCACCCAATAAGGGCCAAGAGTGCGACTTATCTACTTTCATGTATTACATTCCCTTGAACGCAGTGAATGGGACGTGAAACACATTCACACAGTGGGGGGGACATACTCACACACATCACAGACAGAACACTGAAAAAGAGGAATCATACCCGAACCATGAGTTCCCAGATCTCGAGAAAGATGCGTTAGCCTTGTGCCAGGCCTTAACTTTGCTACCATTTAGAGTATTTTTGAATTGGTGCAATTTTGTTATGCCTTTAAGGTACTTTATAAAATTTTTAAAATATTAAGAATCTTTTGTCCTAAATCATCCATGTAAATTGAAAACGACAAATGAAATTTCTGTTTCATATAATTGATTGGAGCAATTGAGCATGAAGTATAAAAGCAAGTCCATAAAATCATTTGTAGACGCCAAAAGTCTTGTGATTAAAACTGTTCAACATTGAAAAGTTTTAATTACTATGATACTTATATCAAAATTGTAAATGTCAAAACTTTAAAATTTTTAGAATAATTTTGGCAATTAAAACTCTGTAATTTATAATACACAGTAAAACATCCTCTCACATGTATCACATTACAACAAGGGCAAAACGAATAAAATATTCAAATTTTAACTGACTTTAAATTCCTTTGATTTTAGCCCTTGTTTCCGAATTTTAAGTTTAGTTAAATCTATTCCCTATTTCGTAAAGACATATTCTTGCTTTTCGAGAACCCAATTAAATCTGAAGTTTTCCCTAGATGACAAGAACGATACCGGAACTTAAAACCCTTACATAAGCGGGAGAAAACATATGCTTACATCCAATTTAATGTCACCAGATTTGTTAAGACCATCACCCTTCTTCGGCTGGTTGCAGACACAGCGCTTTTTTCTGATCGCTTATTTCCCCGATGCCGACATAACAACAGTAGTGTATTGAATTATACTAGAGCTTACACACTTGGCGGAAAAATAAAGATTCGGTCAATCCGCCTTTTATCGGACTCTGTGCAGACGCCTGCTGTCACTAGCGCTTTCGGATAATCAGATGCAAGATAACACACGCCGTGTTTTTTGTAATGTCTAGAGTTGCTTTTTCACGGTGAGTTGGCCTTCCTGCATGAAACATAATTTTTATTTCAGCATCAATAAGGTTTTATTTATTATAAAAATGAGTGAGTTAAATATCAGTATTAAAATTTTAATTCCTTTAAACCAAGAAAGACCTGTTTATGAGATTTTTAAGACAGAAATTCTTAGGTTGGAATGAAATTCGTACAGAAATAATCACGATTTATTTATTGGAAGAAAAAAAATCTAGAAACGATTTATAGGAAATCCACACTTTCTCATATGTACTTACAAGAAACAAATAATATAAAAAAGTTACTCAATTCCTACTTAAGTCAACAAAGAAATTTTTTATTTTAGTTATTTTTTATTAAATAATTATCTCAAAAATTATTAAGTATTATCAAAAAATTACTGATTTTCCAAAGAATTGAACTCATATTCTTCACCTTAACGTGAAAAATATTCTAATACCTGTAATTTACAGATTAAGCTACTACTTTTCGGAACTACGGTTTTCGAAGATATGACTTCAAAAGAAGAGTTATTAACAATAATTTCATTGAAAGGACAAACGAAAGGCCATCTACAATTCATTCAAAAACTTTATTAATAAAGCAGGATTTCCAATATATAAATTGGTCTCTATTACAACAGATGGAGCTCCAGCAATGGTCGGGAATCAAATTAGTTTTATTGCCTTGTGCAATAATTATGAGGATATTCAATGTTTGGCCAGCTATCATTGCATTATCCATCAACAGGTATTGTGTTAAAAAATTCTAAAGTCTAATGATATAATGCAAATTGCTTTTAAAATTGTCAATTCAGTTCGTTCAAGAAGTCTTCAGAGATGACAATTTCGGACACTTCTGGAAGAAACTGAATCAGAATACGGATATCTCTTATTGCACACAGACGTGAGGTGGCTACGCCGTGGTGCTTTTTTAAAAAGATTTCGTTTTATGTTTCCAGAAATAAAAAATTTCTATAAATGAAGGGAGTGCACATTACTCAATTGGAAGATGAGAAGTGGATCATAAAACTAGCTTTTCTCTGCGATATCACTGCAAAACTTAACGACTTAAACCTAAATCTACAAGGAAAGAATAAATGTTTAACAGACATGATGAGCGCGATTAAAACTTTCAAAGAAACAATACAAATGTATGCGCCTCAATTAAGAAAACATGAATTGAGAAACTTCAAAAACATGGAGGAAAAGTGCATCCATAATTCAAACTGAGACTTCGAAGATTTCGCCGAACACTTAGATGTTTTGTTTGAAGAATTTGAAAGAAGATTCGCTGACTTAATTAGGTTGGGAGAAATACTCAATTTTATGATATTTCCATTTATTGAAAATGTCATCATTGATAGAGTATCTGAAAAAAATAGGACATTTAATAGATACTCCATCAGTCACGGTCGAAGATGAAATTATTAAATTAAGATGCGATATATTTCTTAAATCCAGAGCATCTAGCGATACTGATTTTTGGCTATTAATTTCTGAGGAAACGCTTCCAAATATTTACCAATTGATTTTGTATTTGAAATCATATTTAGGATCGACGTATCTTTGCGAATCTGCCTTTTCAACCATGAACGTCATAAAAACCAAACATCGTTAGCGCTTAGCAATTGAACATTTAATTTTGTGTTTGCGCATTGCAATAAGCTCATACCAGTCACAATATAATAAACTAGTCGCAGATATACAGTGTCAAATTTCAAGTAAACGAAGTGAATAGGATGATCAATTTCTGATACATGAATACTTTGATTTTTTTCGTCCGTAAATTTTTATTTTGTAAATATCAATTTTTTTTAGAAAAATTAGATTAATTTACCATTTTTTCTTGTTACCGAAAATAAATATATAAGCATGTACGTTTAAAAAAAATCTTAAACTTGTTTGAATCCGTAATTATTTTTAGTTTCGATTCCAATTTTAATTTCATTTCCGTAATTAGTGCCGTTTTTGTGTCGTTTACATAATTTTATTAATAATATTAATTTGGATTTGTTTTATCAATTGGTTCTATTTCATTCACCTTTCATTTTGTGAACGTTTAGCGTTTAATTCCGAATCGAGTTTTAATTTCGATTTCGACCTAGTTGGTTTCGTTTAAATTTTTGTTGACCAGGAAAGGGGTTTAATCGCTTTGATAATTTTATGGTTGTATATAAATATCTTTGTATATTAATATATTTTTAAAATTTTTCAAAACACATATCACTAGAAAAATTAATTAGGTTTGAACATATACATCAGAATAAGCAGAATGCGAACTGTCATCGAAAATCTTTCTGTACTATTATCCTTATCTTTAAAATCACTTTGTACTTCATTTAAAAGTGTCTGGAGCATTGCTTTATTATAGAGTCGGTAAACTGAATGGTGTTTCTGGTCCCAGGTTTTTCATCCATCTGCTAAACCTCGTTTATTACAGGGGCAGTAACAGAGAAGAGCGGTGTCAGTTACGTCACTAAAAGAAATCATTGAACTATTTTAAAAACCATCGGCTGAAATCGGTTGAAAAAGTGCAGGCATATTGAAGGTCACGAAACAAGAATCTACAGGATCAAACCATTCAATTTAGCTAAAAGCAGAATAGGGGTGAGCGAAAGTACATCGCTAGCGGTCTCATAGACCACAGGTCCCGGGTTAAGAGTTAATACTACAAATGTACCTCTATTAGAAGGTTCCTGAATTACTTTTATGTAGAACACTGCAGTTATTTATCTTTTGCATGAAAAAAATGACTTCCTGCATTGATTACTTGTGATCTTGACCTTATAAAAATTAAATTCCTTTGGTGACCGTAATTGCTACATCAAATTGTTGACATAGCGGCGATTTATTTTAACAATCGGGTCGCGAAAGCCTGATGGGATTAAATATGTTTTAGAAGTAATTTCAGTCATGCAGAACAAGTTTCTTTTCCGAATCTAGTACAAAATTTATTTATTTTTACTTCTTTTCTCGTTGTATAAAAACCTGAAAACTCAACTGCATAATATCAGTAGTTACAAGCATCTTGGTAAAACAACTTCAAAATGATCTCTCAGGTAACATTATTTTTCTGAATATATAGTTTTTTGAAACAGTTCTTTGTCTACTATTCTTAGTTTTATTTTATTAATTAAAATTAATAAAAATAAAACTAAGATGTTTCAGTTTTAATTTAATTTTATTATTTTATGTACTCAGTTTCAACTTAACTTTTGGATACTAGTTATGAATTGAATAATATTTAGAATTCTTTTGAAAAATTAATCAAGAATAAAATAATTTTTATTAGTATACTGGATTATTAATTTTGACAAAAATGATAATATCAACCACAACTGCATCAAGTGTTTCATTTCGTTTCATCAACCATTCTATTATATTGATAATATCACTTTATGTTATGTAATTCTCGGCAATCATTTTAAGTATATTATTCAAGTAATTAAAGATAATTTGCTCATCTTGACTTGAAATCTGTTCGATTCTAGAAATTACTTCGTATCAATATCAAAATTATTTATGAAGAAAACTTATGAAAAAAACTTTTGAAGATTAATTTAGAATTTGAAAAAATCTTTATAAACCTGCTGGCTATTTCTTACTCTGAATAAATAGTACAATTAATAATTTCATTAATATCATTTAATGGGGAAGCACTTTAGAGAAACCATTTTTGAAAAAAGTATTATAGTTATCTCTCTTAAATATTTTAATTACGGCGAAACTCAATTACACAAAACAACCACCCTATAAGTTGGTATGAAAAAGGCTAAATCCGTCGGTGCGAAACCTCCTCCTTCTGCTGTGTTGGGGAAATTTGAAGAGGGGGTAACGGCTCAGATGTCGTCCTCGTCACCTGTCTGCGGATCAAAATTACGAGTTTCGACATAGTCCTTGTGTCCTGGTTGCTCTAACAGGTCGTTAATTCAGTAACTGAAATACGTTTTTCCCTTGCCTGAAAGTATAATTGTATGAATATAAATATAAATGTTAGAAAAAAGTTTAGATCTTTCCATGCATAAATTACAGAATCCTGCTTTCTTTAAACCTGTTTTGTTTTCAAAGCAAATTAAAAAAAAACATTATAAACTCAAATTTATTTCTCTGTTTTAGGCTTTCATTTTCGCTACTTTGGCAGTGGCTGCTTTCGCCAGCCTGCATCATGAAGTAAGTGTATAAACTGTTTTGAGGAAGTCTTCTGTCCTAATTATTGTTATTTTAAATTTTAATATGTAAGTCTTATATATATAATTCTAATCATATTTTTACATATCCTATTTTTTCAATAGAAGAAAAGGTAGCAAGAACGACTTTCTTCTATTACCCATCAGAAATAAATTTAGAGTTTCGATTTTCGTATGAAATCACTATCTTGCATAGAATTCAGCTATGATATTAGAAATTAGTATTATATATAAGATTTTTCTCTACACATATATTTCCATAAAATAAACATCTTCTATAATAGAAAATAAACAAAAAAATATGCGTTAATTAGATTCAGCATTTTAATGTGAATATTTTTTAAACAAAAACTAGAAAATAATATTCATCTAGCAATAGTATGCTTTCTGTTTTTATTTACTTTTAATATAAACTCAAATCAATATTTCTTAATTTTAATTGATATTTTCAAAAAAAAAAAGATCATTCTTATAGAGTAGATAAATTCAAAATATATTCACTTGTTTCTATTCCATAATACTGAATTTAAAAAAAATTAAATATTTACATTACCATTATATAGATCAGCTTTTGGCATAAGCGGTTTTAAAAGTAAATTTAACATTTTTGCATTTATTAATTTTTATTAAAAATTTTTTTGCTTCGCTATAATATTGATATCATATAAATATAAAGGCAATTTAACATTAAGCCATTTAATCAAATCATAATTTAATGTCTGAGTTTTGTATTATATTATGAAAAATTTTCTGCTCTCACTTTCTTCGGAGTATAGTTAGGTATGATGTTTGACATTTAATAAAAACTGACAATACATCATTTGCCCAATGAATAATAAATAAATGTCTATGCACTGGAAACAAGAAATAATACATATTTATTCCATCGGAAAACTAAAATTTCGTAGAACTTGTAGTCGTTTAAATTTATTTTATTTTCCAAATTCATAAGATTGTCCATCGTGATTTATAGTATTAAGAAAATTTTCAACAACTTGTAGAAACTTGAATTCTAGCCACTTTTTTTTTCAGCCTATCCACCATCCCCAACCATTCAAATTCGGCTACAGCGTGAAGGACAAACACGGTGAACAGCATCGTGAAGAAGTTGGTGATGGCAAGAACGTGAAGGGAAGCTACGGATTCACCGATGCCAGAGGAATCAAGCGACAGGTCAACTACGTAGCTGACCACGCTGGATTCAGAGCTGAAGTCAAGACTAACGAACCCGGAACCGCCAACCAGAACCCAGCAGCAGTCCACATCATTTCCGACGCTCCCTATGGGCATGGAGGATACGCCAGTGATGCCGGAATCGGATATGCCGGAATCGGATATGCCGGAATTGGAGGTGCAGGATTAGGATATGTCAGAAATGCAGGATACGGATATGCTGAAATGGGAGCTAATGGATTAGGATATGGATATGCTGGTCTTAGAGCTAATGGATTGGGATATGGATATGGTGGACTTGGTGGATATGGAGGTTTTGGTTATGGAGGCAATGGATTGCTTGGTGATTTAGGATATGCACGATATGGGTTTTAAGAAAATTATTGTATAAAATAACGCCATGATTATTTGTTTAGCAAAGAAATAAATATTTTGTTTATATATGTTTTGCTTTTATTTCCACATTCACAAGACGATGATGTGAATAATCGACATTTTTTCAAGTTTTCTTCTAAATAGCATGAAGCTTATTTTGAAATTTTAAAATTTTTCGTCATTACAGTTGATAAAATACCCTAAATAAAAAGATAGGTAATTAATAAAAGCTTTTTTAAAACACTCTATTTGTTTTTCTCTATATTATTTAATAAGCTTTTAATTTAATTTTAATTTTAGATGTTTATTTTTATAACAGTTTTTTTATTCAGACAACCTCCTAATTGCGTAGATCACTTTGTTCTTAGCTGCAATCTTTTAATCCAGGAGAATTCAAATAATTAAACTGATCTTTCTTCCTATAATCTAAATCTTAATAATTATAACTTTCTCAAATTGTAGCAAATTGCTTTCAAAACATGAAAAAAAAATCTTATAGATATGGTATTCAATAAATGTCTTTAGAATGATGAAAAATAGTTATTCTTAGTTGATTCTTATTAATTATAAAATAAATAAAGAAACGTATAAATTTACATTGATATGAAAAAATTAAATGATTTTCTTAAGAATAATAAATATTTTAAAATAAAATTGAAAATATACATAATTATTCGTGACATACGTCTGTAATCTAACATTAGTTGAAGTCCTTCAGAGTGGGAAAGGAAAATCTTAATTTAATTTACTTTCCATGTATCAATAAATATGCAATTTCCCTTTTCTATAAAAATTTGATTTCAGCATTAATAATGATACAAAACCTTCCATTTTAATGACCGAAAATAATGTTTACATACATTTTTCAAACAACGATAGTAAAACAACATGTACAAACTAAGAAATACCGCATTAAAATTTCGAAGCCAATTGTCTGAATTTATTGTTCTTTTAATATGATTAACCTGTTTAATGTTTTAATCTGTGATATAAGCACCTAAGCAAGAGAGATATATAGAAAGCAATTTTTATACAGATATAGATAATAGATATATATATAAAGCAGTGATTCTCAACCTGTGGGGCGCGCCCCCCTAGGGGGGCGCCAGCACACTAATGGGGGCCGCGAGCATATCCAAGAGGAAATGTTATTTAAAAAATGATTAAGTGACTGAAAGGAAAGAAAACACACACACATACGAAACAAAATACATTTCGACATATTTAATAATTAACTTATAAAATTAAAACAACTTACTAAATTAAAAACAAATTTAAAAATTATTAATGACTTCCTTGGGCCTGTCTTGTAGAGCAAAGTTTTTCGAATAATGGTTTAATATTAAAAATAGACATTCTCAGTTCTTTTTCTATATTTAGCTGAGATCTATATTTTGTCTTCAAAGAAGCCACCACAGAAAATCCAGTTTCACAACGGTAAGATGTTGAAAATGGTAGTAAAATGCGAAATGCCCTTGTTTTTAGTGCAGAAAACTCATCATCCACTCCTGCCCAAAATTCAAAGAGTGATTTATTACTAAATTGTCTTTAGGTTTCACCGCTTGCCGTGAAGTGTATGAAGGTTTCTTCCTCTTCAATTAAAAGTCCTTCGGGAGTATTTTGAAATGGATTCCTCGCCCATTTGTAACTTGATATCAGTTTGTCGTCAGCAAGAAAATACTTTTTAAAATTCTTTGCTTGCATTACTAAATGATTTTCAATGGTTACAAAAACAACTTTTACATGTTGTTCTTCAGCCTTGTAAGTTTTAATACAATCAGTCAAATTTGCAAACATTGTTAAGTTTTCTTGCTTTAAATTTCTGCTCCACAATTCCAATTTTCCTGCAAAAAGCATTAACTTTATCACTCGTATCCAATATATGTGAATTTGCTCCTTGCAGTTGAAGATTCAAGTTATTTAATTTCTCGAATATGTCGACCATGTAGCTCAATTTCATCACAAATAAACTATCTCGAAAATTCTCAGCTTCTGGTCTGTTTTCCTCTTCTAGGAAAACTGCCATTTCTTCTCTTAAGTCATAAACACGTTGCAAAAATTTCTCTCGTGATAACCATCTTGCCTCGCAATAAAATAGTAATGCTGAATGTACTGCACCCATATGCACAAAGTGCGGAAAAGATTCTTGATTTCAGGGGTCTCATTTTTATATAATTTACTACGGTTACAACCGTAGTTAACACAATATTTAAACTAGGACTCATTTCTTTCTAAGCGAAAGCTTCTCTGTGGATCATGCAATGTGTCCAGATGCACTGGGCGATTTTTGTCTCACAAGTGCTTGAAAACTTTGGAATCTTCCGGACATAGAACGAGTACCATCGGTGCATATTCCGAAGCAATTTTTTCATTCTATGTTTGCCTCGTTCATAAAATCATTTAAGATAGAAAATAATGCGAGTGCTGTTGCTTTGAGTTCTATTGGTTTGAAGAAAAGTAATTCTTCTACTTCTGACAAATCATCACAAAATCTAACATAGGCAATGAAATGAGCATCTTTATTACTATCTGTTGCCTCATCGAGTTGTATTGAAAACATTGTCACGTAACTTCGACAAAAGCTGACACTCTACATCTTCAGCTATATCAGTAATTCGACGGGCAACAGTATCATTTGAAAGAGGTATAGACTGCAATTGTTTTGCAAAATTATCTTCAAACATAATTTCTACAATCTGAAATGCGGCTAGCAAAATAAGCTCTTCACCAATGGTGTGCGGCATTTTACATCTGGCTATTTTATATGAAACTTTACTACGGTTACAACCGTAAGAGAGACAAAGTTTTTTAAACAATGATTTATTTGAACGATATTTTTGCTCTTCATATGATTTATTTTAATTCAAAGAATTCCCTGGGTTTGTTTACGTACCCACTTTGAAGCGTTTCCAAATGCCGTTTTTTATTAGGTTTCATGCTGTCTGCCGCCAGCATTTTTGAGAAAATGATACACAGGGGTCTTTCTTCTTCATTTACTTAAGTACTAGTGAACCCAAAATTTAAGTATTCTTGAGAATATTTTCTTGATTTTATTTTTGGAATGGTGAATTTCTTGATTTTATTTCGGATGATGCTTCTCTATCGTCTAAGGCTCGCTTACGCCAGCTTAAAAATTTATCCATGATTCTGCATAAATCTGCTGCCTTAAATATTTAATACGGTGAATTGCAATTAAACGAAAATATATATAACATACACATTCAGAATAGATTCAATAGCGATAGAAGGATCGACTCGAATGAGATTGTCTGGAATTGAAATTGGCGTCATAGAACTTTCTCCTTCTCCTTTTAAAAAACGTTTGTTCACATCTGTGCACTCTCCTAACTTAAGTTTTAAGCTGACCAGACAAATGGAAACTTCTAGCGAAACCGTGAGAATGCCCGACATGGCGGGATGCAAGAGCAATAAAAAGGCATAGGATTCTTGTTTTCTGAATGCTGAGGATCGGTGTTGCAAAAAGTCAATAAATTTCCGTTTTCTTGGTAATTTGTAAAGTTTAATATTATGGTTGTAGTGTTGGTTTAGCTTCAAAATACTCAAAATACATTATTATTGTATACATTTTATTGTGCGGTGGGGAAAGGGGGGTGGGGCGGGATGAAAATTATGATTGAAAATTGGGCCGTGAATACTAAAAGGTTGAGAAACACTGATATAAAGCAATTATTATTTGTTATCATATAAATTATTTTTTAATCATTTTTGAATCATTGAAATCTATTGTTTTTTTAATTTTTAGGTGACTTGATTAAAATAATTAATTCAATTTCCTTTTGTTAGACAATGATCCGAACTTTTGAGTCAGTCTTTGGGTTTTTCCACTTCCAATCCATGATCTCATGTAAACAAAACTGAAAGATTCGAATCCGACTTTTCAAAGTTTAGTGATTTGTTGTTGGCGGCACTTATTATGCAAATTACGCATACTTAACTAGTATAAATACGTGTGGAATTAAAATCTGTGGGTTTTTGATGTTAGAATGAGGCTCGGATGATATAAGACCATGCGGTTGGCTTGCCTTTTAGGAATTTTTAAGATGAATCGCTGCGTTTTTAGATTGAATGGTCGAATTCGAATCTGTTAAAGTTTATTCACAGTATGTGGTAATATTAATTTATTTTGATCTTTATTTTGAGATTTAACGTATTATTTCTTTTCTTTTTGCTCTAAGAATGAGCCTGTTGACTTTTACTTAAATAAATATGAACTTTTATGAAAACTGCTTTTATC
>JAPMOQ010062070.1:2278-19020 GCA_026543055.1 Argiope trifasciata
TATAATGACCAATCCCTAACCAAAAAAGATGAAATATAATGACCAATAAATAAAAAAAGAACAATAAACACCAAATCGAAAATAACTTTCATTAACAATAATCATTTATAGTTGCATGACTACACGGAATTACAATATATTCTTCGAAAGATTGGATTTAATTTTAATGCAATCCAATATTTACTCTTTATTACACCTTTTTTGCAAGAAAGATATATTGAGACAAATCTGCACGGATATATTTCTAAAGATGGTGAAAATTACACATATTAATCATTGAAGAAACTGTTAGTGTGTATAGCGGCATCTTTAAAAAATTGTTTCCTCTTAGTAAATCAACAAGCAGCTCACATATTTCCAGGATTCTACTGAAAGACTAATGCTACACTGATATAGTTATATTCTTTTTATAACTGTTTCTTTTCCACAATTTCTGGCTTTGACGTAGATTACAGTCATTGCTATGTTTGCATATTCTGATACAATATACAGGGCGAGCCTAAAATCATGGGTGAAACTTTGAGGGCTGATAGAGCTCACTATAACAAACAATTATTGTATAGACATATAAGGCAAGAATTGACACGTTGATGCATAAACACAAAAAATAGTACATGATAAGAAAAACATTGTTTATTGACAACGTTGCCACTAAATGATTATTTTACAGAAATATTTACAAAAAATTGCTCAATATTGCTGAAACTGTCAGCTTGATAGTGTCGGTGGAGTCATTGGTGAACAGATTCCCATACCCGGTTATTTCACGTACGCATGCAGAATCACAGAACAGTCGAACAACGAGTTATTTTAAGGATCCCATTGGAGTCTCCCTCTTAAATGAAGGCTTTCAAATGCCCTCATAGGAAAAAATCGAGATTGAATAAATCTGACGATCGTGGTGGCCATTCGGCTGGCCCGCCATGCCCAATCCACTGTCCCTTAAAAGTAGCCTCCAACAATATCCAGAAAACGTTTTAAAATTTTCTACACGAAACGATATTTCTTGCCTCATCTATTTTCCGTTTTATACAGTGTCTTACTTCAGATAATTTCAGATAGGAGTTTAATCAATCAAAACTTCCGACGTATGCAATTTTTACTTATTATTATTAAGTTATTAATATAATTTCTAGTGGAAGAATTTCACAAATAAATTTTATTACATTCTGGATGCTGTAACTAATCTAGTTTAAACTTAATAAATTTTTAAACATGCATTACATTTCAAAGATCTATTTGTTAAATTACCTCTATTTTTAAATGAAATATTTTATTTTACTAAACAAATCATAAAATTTGCTTCTTCGGTTTTATTCCTCTTTTTGTATTATTAATATATTTCTCATCAAAAGTGATGAGAAATGGATGATTGTTAAATGGATGACTTCAATGTGAAAGCAATTAGATGAAGAATTACAGGAGTGTAGCTTCTTAAACACAACTGCCAGAAAAAATTTATAATATATCTTTCACCGTTACTTTCTTTTCTTGCTGAAAAATCATTTTCAAGCAAATAAAATCATGCATTTTAAAAACTAATTCCTTATTTTTTAGCATTTTTATAAGCTGGTTTCATTAAAATTTTATTGTGAAGTTTTTTTTAAATCATTCATTAATTTATATTAGATAATTTCATAATGAACTTTAATTCTGTCAAATTTTATTTGTTTACACTTCTTACTATTAAATTATTACTATTAATTCATAGATTGAACAAAAAAGTTTTAATACTGTCTTAATGTTGTAATGAAATTTAATGAAAACTAACCTCTATATCCATTAAAAATGAATATATATATATATATATATATATATATGGTAAGAAACCTTTATAATAAATTAAAATATTCTTTTATATTGAACAAATCACGAATTTTTTTACCTTTAATTTTAGGACATCGTTAATAAATTTTGACTCAAACATAGTATGATCGAAACACAATAATTAAAGAAAATAACATCAAATCAATCAAATGAGGAATTTTAGTTTATCTCCTTAAGCACTATTACCAACTTTAAGTATAAATAATTTGTGTATTCATGGATTATATTGAAAAAAAGCAAAGTGGTAAATAACCACTCTCAACTAGGCAATAAGGCAATTTACTCTCATTATTGTATGCTAATTCCAATAGATTTTGTTTAAATTTTATTTCTGTTTTGCTGATTTAATGCAGCTTTATAAAATTGAACCTTCTGTGTATACTTGTATTACATAACACACCACTATAACTAAATATAATTTACTTTTTTATTAATCAATGATTCTTCACATGTGAATTATCTTCATAGGTAATCATATGCATGCTGCTTAACATCTTGAAGAGCAGCAAAGGCTTGTCTAGAAGTTCAGGGGGATTCCACTCTTTAGTATCAACATAGCGTATGTAGTTTTTGAAATTATGCAATATGAAAGAATAAGAGGAGCTCTTTTCATATCTATTTATCATTGAATTTTAGGTTATTTTTTGATAGATTATATTATATGGTTATCATAAAAGACTAAAAAATAAGAAAGTTACCATAAAATGTCTATAGATTAATTGAACATAAGAACGGAGATATTTCGTTTAAAGACAAAAATAAAGACATGGGTGGATTCGTCTTTTATTGAAATTCTTAAGAGTTCATAAATAGCCGCACTTATTTGGAAATTAGGTGTAGATAAGTGATTTTTTGATTTCGACTATTTTAGCATGATCTGTATTGACAGTTTTAGAAAAAAAAAATGTAAATACTACGCCTGGCTAGAAATCGTTTGAACACTCTTGGACTAAAATTTAATTACTTGAGGAAAATTCTTTGAACATATAATAAAAGAACACAAATATTTATTGACAGTTTTAAATGCAAAATCATGAAATGTTTTTTTAAAAAAATTGTAGTAAATAATTGCGTTTAAATTAGCTGTTTTTAATTATCTATTATTTTAATATTTATCTTGGAAGAAAGCATTTCAGTTCGTTTTTATTTCATTTCAACTTTAAAACTAAGCCAGATTATTTTATGAGTTTATGTCTTGAAAAAATATGCATAAAGATCGAAATCAATTTGGTCGGTAAACATTATTTATGTTTGTAAGATTGATGAATTTCAAAGAATTTATTTAATAATTGAAATGATTTTTTAAATATTGACTTATTGATAAGAAACCTGTTTTAATTTACAGCTTGCTTAGGATTTGTTTCAAACAATTTTATAAGGTCATTTAAAAATTTGATCAGTAAATATGATCCAAATGGATCGAAAATGAAATGAGGAAAATACAGATGTTGATTTTTTTCTGTATCAAATGGGGAGAATTTAAGGCAGAAAAATATTTAAATGCTCAAAAAGGATTAAAAACAATAACTGGTTCTTTTTCGATATTCTCGATAGAATTCAAAGGTAATGATTTCTTAGGAAACCAGTGATCGATTGATAATAAGATTATTTTATGAAGAAACATTGGGAAATATCTCTAAAAGTTTTAGAAATTAAATTTTAAATGAGACTTAATGAAATTTGTTATACCGGAACGTATAACAAGTTGCCGACGTTCACGGAATTCCGTTCTGCAGCATTGAATTGTGAGAACGTATAACATGTTGCCGACGCTCACGGAATTCCGTTCTGCACCATTGAATTCTGAGAACGTATAACAAGTTGCCCACGTTCACGGAATTCCGTTCTGCAGCATTGAATTCTGAGAACGTATAACATGTTGCCGACGTTCTCAGAATTCCGTCCTGCAGCATTGAATTGTGAGAACGTATAACATGGTACCGACGTTCTCAGAATTCCGTTCTGCAGCATTGAATTCTGATTATGTGTAATAATTATATTCTAAACGCAAAACTTCTATATATGCCTTTAGCATTTTTTAGTTGTGTATCATGATATTTTTCTTGTATAAAACTTAATTATTATCCTTGTTGTTATTTCTTATGGTACTAGCCATAGGACAAGACCGCTGTAACGAAGACAAGATTTGGGCCAATAGCGTGCGTCTCTAGATTTTTCTGAAGCGCTGTCTGGAGACAAGAGTACGTCTAAGCCTCTCACGCTTCACAACCCCATTAAGGGGGAGGACTTCATTCATGCATTTTTTGTTCACTCATCCACAGATGGTAATTTTGACCCCAATCAGAGAACGTTCACCTATGAACCAGTGCCCTTAGTGTTATTACTCTCGACATGGATGACTTTGTGACCGCGACAGGGTTATTAGAACGTCAGTCACCACCACATACGATAATCTTCGGCTAGCAATTTCGAACTCGCGACGTAATGGTAACGAATGCAACGCCCTGCCGACCGGGTTGCTGTAGCCTCTTCTTAAATTTTTAATCAACTGAACCGCATTTGTAAATTCTTTACGATTAGCATGTTCACAAAGATTTTTTAACATCAGACAATGTGTTTCTGCTTAATTTTCTTTGCAAAGTTATCATTAAACATAAATTCTTGCAAAAACCAATTGTGTTGATATCTTTTCTTGACTATTTATTTTATACATTTAACCTTTCAAACCTCCACAAAATCATTTTATAACTTTTCAAATATATTTTTTTTGTTTATTTCTAGGCATATTATGCTACTACTGCCACATTATAAAAAATAGCCGAAACTGTTTCTATACACGTTATATTCCAGATATTATTTCTGCAATTCAGATTTTTTTCAAAAATTGACTCTAATTCTGAGTATTAGTATTTTTAAATTAGTGTTTTATTAAAAATTCCGTTTTAAAAATTACTTACCGTTTTATCCAAAAATTTTCATGCGGACACTCAGAATAAGAATTTTAAATTAAAAAAACGTGATGCAATTTACTGTTATTAATGTATTTTAATAGGAAAACAATTAAATTTTATGTCTCTTTTAATTTTTAATAAACTTTATTAAAAAATACATAATATACTGCACGTAAATATATTACCTCAAAAACTACAATAATTAAATAAAACTTGATTTTTATTATATTTAAAAAAAACGTAGGTTTATTTTTATTTTGACACAGGGTTAACTTAAGCTGCTCAAAGAAATATCAGCATCTATAGATGTTTCACGTCTTGAATATGTAGTGAGGACTTGTTTAACATTGATTTGCATGTAAGCACTAAGGTGGCCATATTAAAGCTTTCGCTTTTTTCCCCTATTATTTTCAAGAATCAAACGATTTCAAGTATATTCGACTTGATGAGTCATTAATAAATACTAAGACAAAATAATTTTTACGCTGTGAATTCTGATTATGTCTGTTAATTACTAACAAATATTAAGCATAAATTTTTTGCGACATTATTTTACTCGGTTTTTACCGTATCTGTATTCATATTGTACATCTTCATTTTTAAATCGGCTGAACCTTATTTGCAAACTGTATTTGTTGAATATGTTCGGCATGAATTATTAACAACAACCAAATGTTTCATTAATAGTTTTTTCCTAAGTATTAATTATACATACATTCCCGTAAATGTCCCATGTATTGCAAGTCTGTTTTCGAGGTTATTTATCATATATATTCACATGTGCATCTTAGTCCGGTCTCGCGCACTAAAAGGTTTCGGGAAAACCTTATAAGTATAATTGTTTCGAATTATTTTTATGTATACAGTACTACTTCTGATATCACATTTCTAAACTTCATATTCAGATTATCGTTTTCTTTCAAATAGTTTAAAAGATTACTTTCTTTTTAAATATTTGAATGCTCACAGCAAAGTTTTATTAAAAGATCTTTCCTGTAAAATATTTTCCTTCTTAGTCAATTTGTTATGATAATCTTTTAATGCAATTTTAATTAAACAAAAATTTAGGGTCTTTGCACTAATTATTGTATTGAAATTAGTGTACATTGCATTAAAAATTTATAACAGTTTTATAAAATTCATCGTTTATTGTCAAATAAATAATCTATAGGTGTATAAATGCATTATTATAAACACAACTATAGTTAAATAATTTTTTTATAGAAATTGAACATATTTTTTTTTTGCGTATTGTGTGAGACAAAATTTAATTTCATATTTGAAGCTGCTCTCTAGATTTAAGATCTGTAAGAATTTTTTGTAATTTGTGTGTCGAGGTTATATTTATTTAAAGAAATAGCATTGCAATAAAACCGTTATTTGACATTAGAATTATATGCTAGGGTTTGTCAAAAAAAACGGCTTATTAGATATTTTTTTCATTATTGCAATTGCTTACAAGTTACTTAAACTAAAATTTAGAGTATGTTTATTATTGTATACAAATTAGTGTACTTTCCAATAAAATTTTGTTGCAGCTTTGTAGTATTAATTGTTTATTGTCAAATAAATAATCTATGGGAACATACATGCATTATTTAAAATACCACTGTAATTAAATTAACACATCTTTTTAAGAAAATGAGCAAAAAGTTTTTAGAATGAGATGTATTGCTCACATTTTTTGTTATGTATCTGCTCTGTAAGAATAAGAGCGGTGTGTTTATTCTGTAAAACAATGCATCGAGGATATGTTTATGAATAGAAATAGCAAATAAATAAAACCTTTATTCGGTATTAAAACTTTTTGCAAGGGATTATCAAAGATAACGGCTTATTCGGTATTTTCGTTTAGTTGCAGTTGCTTACAAGGCCTGACTATAATTATTACCCCTGATTTCAAATAATGTTAGATAAATTATTATTGATGTGAAAAAATGAATCGCCCACTAAAAGGGTTCAGTAAACCTTTTAAGGTAACTGACTACGTTCGAAGGAAAAAATTTGAAAAATTCGATTTTTTTAAAAACTTTTTTTGGTTTTTAGATGTATTATCAATTATAAACACTATAAATATTAAAATATTATCTGAAAATATAATATATTTTGAGAAATAGGAAAATGTGTAGTAAATTTAAGTGAAATTTAACCAAAACGGTTAATATTCTACACAAAATTGTAATGTAACAATAATACTTTTGTTTGTACACAAGTTATAGAATACAATAGTGAATGAAATGAACCAAAATCTAAGAAAAAATATGAGATGCTAAGAAGTTAAGGGGTAAAAAGATACGTATATAAGCATTTTTTATAAATTCGCAACTTATTTTTTCTAAAACTCCCTATAAATGAGAAACTATTTAACCAACAATCAAAGTTTTGATTCATTTCATTGCCCATATTATTTAAAACACAAGCTGTAATTTTTATGTGAATACCTCTATTAGTTTTGGGGATATCTTGTTAATGGTGGATAATTTTTAGGAAAAATTAAAATTGAAGTTAAAGTCAAATTTTAGCTGAAAAATATATTTTGCTTAAAATTCCACTGCATAATACGTTATACTTTACTTTTCTAAGAAAAATCAAACTGTTTTGAAAGAAAAAGTCTGATTTACAAGAAATAACACTTTCTTTAAAAAATCGCCAATCTGGTCGAATACCAACGTTTTTAACGTAGTCGGATACCTTAAATGTAACTGTTTCGATTTATTTGTATGTATGCAGTACTATTTATGATATCACATTTTTAAACTTCACTTTCGGGTTCTCTTTTTCATTCATAACAGCTTAAAAGATTAGCTTCTTTTTAAATATTTCTGTTTCAAAACTGACTTTATTTAATCTATCGTTCCTGATAAATATTTTCCTTTTTATTCAATTTGTTGTGGTAATATTATAATGCAACTTTAATTGAACATAAATTTAGAGTCTTTCTTCTGATTATTGTTTACAAATAAGTGTACCCCGCATTGAAATTTTACGACAGTTTTGTAGTATTCAACGTTTATTGTCAAAAAATAATCTATAGCTGAATACATTTTCTATTGTAAACACCATTGTAATTAAATAAAAATTTCTTTACAAGAATTAAACTTTATTCTGTTAAGTAAATGTTAGATATGACAGTACTTTTTTATTAATCTGCTCTCTAGAAATAAGAGCGGAATTAATTTTTTTGTAAAATAGTGAATCGAGGATTTATTTATAGATAGAATTATCAAATCACTAAAACTCTTATTCTGTATTAAAAGTTTTTGCAAGGACTTATCAAACATAACGGCTTATTCTGTATTTTTGTATAATTAGCGTTGCTTAAAAGTTAGAGGCTTGTAGAGGATTATTAATCCTAATTTCAACTAATATTTGCTAAATTATTGTTGATTTGAAAAAATGAAATTTCTGGAATAGAATTAAAAACTGTATTATGTTAGGAATGTGACATTCTTCAATGCAGATTCAATGATTAACGCATAACCGAATGGATATTGTTTTGAATTACACAATAGCTAGGCTCGCAGGATCTATGTCAGAAAGCCTGATGCTTTTTCTATTATTTCCGAAGAGCTTTAAAACACAATAAGCCCTGCGATTGATAGGTATACTGACTAGTGCTCATATCATATTTTTATACTTCATATTCAGATTATCTTTTTCATTCGAATAGTTTAAAAAAACTAGCTCCTTTTTAAATATTTGTATTTTCAAACCAGAGTTTTATTAAAAGATCTTTCCTGATAAATATTTTATTTTTTATTCAATTTGTTACGTTCATCTCATAATGCAATTTTAATTAAATAAAAATTTAGGGTCTGTCTTCTGATTATTGTATTGTATTACGTCATCTGACGGTGTATCAAAATTACGTGGTCCGTCCGAAAATAGCCCTCGTGTTGCTTTAAAACGAGACGTTAATATAACTAAACTCAACTAAAATCTGATTATTGTATGCAAATTAGTGTACCTTGCATTGAAATTCCATTATTTTAAACAGCTTATTAGTGCACCTTCCATTATTATAAGCACCACTATAATTAAATAAGTGTTTCTTTTATAAAAATTGAACGTCCTCATTGTTGTCTAGCTAGTAAAGTCAAGTGGTTTTTATTAGTTGCTCCTTAGCTAAAAGAGCGGCCTGTGTTGTCTGTGAGAAAGTATGTAGAGGATATGTTTATGGACAGATATATTAACTCGTTGTTGTTGTTGTTGTGTCCGTGTTTTTCACGGAAAGGTGGTGCTGTAGCTTTTGAGGGTAAAGACCTCTGAGCACCCAGAGAGCAGAAGTCTGACTTCTAGCTCACACACACGACACAACCCTTTTTAGGGGGTGGTCGAATTCATTCATACACTCATTCATCCATCAGCAAGTCGGAATTTAGATCCAAATCCGAGACCTACTCATCCCTGATTCAGTACCCCAAGAGATATCGTTTTGTTATGGGAACTCGGAGGACTTTGCAGTCTCGACATATTTAACGTGCCCAAACTGCCATTAGCCAACACGGCGATCTTTGGCCAAGACGAGGACAGAGCCCGCGACCTTTCGGTTACGAGATTGACGCTTCACCAGGCAGGCTACCGCGGCCCATTTTAATTCATTAAAACCGCTATTTTAAAATTATTAATTCATTGTAAAAACTTTTTATAACAAATAGCGGTTTTAATGAATATTAATTCATTAAAACCGCTATTTGTTATTAAAAGTTTTTACAATGGCTTATCAAAGATAAAGGCTTGTTCGGTATTTTTGTATAATTGCACTTGCTTAGAAGTCAGAGGCCTACCAATGATTATCAACCCTAATTTCAACTAATGATTGGTAAATCATTATTGATTTGAAAAAATGAAATTTCTGGAATAGAATAAAATACTGTGTTATGCCAGGAATGTGACATTCTTCAATGCAGATTCAGTTATTAACGCATAACCGAATGGATGTTATTTTGAATTACAGAATAGCTAGGATCGCAGGATGTGTCAGAATGCCGGATGCCTTTTATTATTATTTCTGAAGAGCTTTAAAACTGAATAAGCCCTCCAGAGGTTTCAAAGTTAAAATTTACAAATATTACATCACTTCGACAAACAGAAAAAAAAGTTCGGTTTGACTCTGTATTCTGAGACGACTTTTCGACGTTTCTATCGTACTAAGTGGTGTCAAAGAAAGTTTTTGTGTCATTTCCGAAATTCACTTTGTTGTTATATGTAAATAACTTTTGCTTTTAGCTTGTCCTATTTTGCAGTATTAAATCCATTCTAAAGGATGGGAAAAACTCGGAGAATTTTAGAATTTGTTGGCAAACAATATTCTGCGGTATTACTCGAGTAAGGAATTACGAAAAGGGTTTAGGAACGTAATGTTCTATTACATTTCCCATGAAATGGTGCTATAAGCATCTAATAAAATTAGAGAAGAATCAGTATCATGCTGCACGATTTTGTGATGATTAGTTATATGTTGCAAAAGTAACACTGAGGCTGACGATCATAAAATATCGCGAATGAGATGAAAGAATAGCAGATTAGTTTGTGGTGTTAAGTTCATAAGTCAGATAATAATCTTGTGACACGAATGTACAATTTTGTCTAGTGGTTATTTTACACGGCAACGATCCCCAACTTAACTGACAGCTACATTGAAAACAATATTTGGTATTAAAATTATCTAATAGCTGTTTGACGGTTTTGAAGATTTCTGTAATTTTCTAAAAAGTAAGGATTATTGCTCTTATTAAATATCCATTCACAGTACCAAAGCAAACATATATATATAGACACAAATGCACACTCACTCACAATCTCATATAGAACTAAATATATCTTTTACCACCGCTGGACAGAGAGTAGTTTCAGAATAATGGATTAAAAGTAATCCTAGTGCCAAGTAAAGAAATCTGAAGAATTATTAAATTTTAGGAATACAATGAATATTTACATTCAGATTCAAGGATAATTTATTACTGTAACCCTAAGTTTTTCTTAGCCCTCAAGCGGCCGTTGCCATGATCAATCAATCCAAGTCTTGGAAGCAAGCGTACAGATGATACAAACTCCAAGTATCTTATTAATTCGTGTTTGTTAAATGTTATTGTAATAATAGTTTTTCAATTGTAAATATAAATAATTATTAAAATAAAAGGACGTGTCCTTTTATGTTATTAAATGTATTTTAATTATTATGGTTTATTGATTTTAAACGTCTACCCTAACAGAATTTAAATTGTAGCAATTTTCGATTACAAAAGTACTTTATTTATATAATTTAATAAGAATTATTCTTTCAACTAGGTATGCTAATTTCTTCTTGGCAATTCTATTACTTTATTAATTTTTCAATTACATATATAGAACGAAAATAAGTTAATATAAGATCATTTATGCTATTTTTTTTTTCTAATACAAGTTACGTGATTTATTTGAAAGCAAAAAGTATATTTTTTTTTCATCCTTCATTGAAAAATGGTTGATATTTTTATACGCTCAAAATTCAAGTTATCCTTCCTTAAAGACTGAATTTACAATTTTAGTTTTTGAATGTCAATCACACTGTAAATTCCCTTTTAATAATCAATTTTTATTTTATCCAATATCGTTCATAAGACAACCTCAGAGTAAATTTTAATTCAACAAAACTTTAGAGGGTTTACTCTTATTACAATTATATTCGTAGTATTATTGCGCATTAGAAGTAATTATAATCAAATTATATAATTGTTTCAATTGAACAATGAAGATAATGAAAAATAAATAATCTATATTTACTTGTAATATATCAAATACCACTAATTTTAAATTAAAAATTGGTTTAAATTATGCACTTATTAGTTAATTAAATTCTAGTTCTTCAGCATAAGTGGTAATAAATAAGCGCTCCAACAAATTGTGAGCAGCATTTTTTTTTTTTAATATTATGTTTGAACTCATTGTGTGAAATTGTTGTATATGTGGTGGGTAACGATTTCATTTTGATGTTAAATTATGAAACGATGTTATTTAAATTCGTAGAATTGCATGATATCTATTTCGGTTTAATAAAAACTAATTATTGAATTAAAATCTCATAATAACAATCAACTTTCAATAATAAATAATAACAACTACAAATTAGCTAACAATAATGATTATAACTTACTAGCTGGTAACCGGCGTGTTGGCGCCTCAAATGAAATAATTTTGGAAATATCGTTTGAAATCTAAATAGGTATCTTGTTTAATTAAGAATGATATTTATTTTCTTGTCGGTAACAAATACATTCTCTGAAATGTAAGGATGTGCAAAGAATATATATGATATTTAAGAATATAGGAAGTATAAATAATTTTTATTCAATTTTTTAAAATTTCCTTTTCAAACGGCTTAGGGTAGACATAAATATCTCTGTTATCCGGCTTATGAACATGCAATATACTACTCAACGTGTGAAAAATAGGGATTGTCTAAGTTTATTCGCACACTTGACAGAATTTGCGTCCTGCTTGTGATGGAGAATGCAAGTCTTATGGAGAACTGCAATAATTTTAAATCAAAAAACATATCGGTGAATATAATGAGAATGCGTGTAATGAGCAGCTCCACTCCATTCGACTTTCTGTTAAGAATAGATGTCTCGATGACTTTCGGGATCAGTCTCTTATCAACGAATCTTGTTGCATTATAGAAGTGGGGTTGATTAATTTTCCTCAAAAGAATAATGAACCAACGTAATGATAGAGAAAAAAATGTAACAAAAAAGTCAGGTAGGAAATATGTACGCTCACGGTCATAACATCCCGTGCATATTCCATGGGCTGTCATTGAATGTTGCTGGAAATAGGATCATTTTTCCAATGTCTGAAACATTTAAATCGTTTCCAATTGCATTGAGGAAATGAAAGCATTCTTCTTAACGCAATGAATTTTTGATGTGAGAGAATGAACAGCAAGCTTTCGTTCTTGGTACACATGTCTATATTACTGATAAAATACACGACGTCATTTTAGAATATTATTTGTTCCATTCTGCGGTATTATTACGCGGTATGATTAATAAGAATCGCTAGAAGTTGATAGCTTAACTTATTGTCGTTTTCTTTTTTTTCAACACCTTAATACAAACAAACATGCACAGATGCACAAATAAAAAATATTACATTTGATATACACAAAAGTAGATTGATGATGATTTACTAGTCCATTTAAATCTAGCCTCAGCATCGGTATCTGAGCCCCTGGCATTCCACTCTGCCTTACCATGTGAAAGGGGGATTTCCTTATTTATAATTGCATAATCTTTTCCCGTCTTTTTATAGATGTCACTGAGATCTTTGCCTAATAAAGGCGTCAGCCGATGCTCAGCCAACCACAATGAAAGAAGCTTTCAGACTTTTAGTATGTGTAACTTTATTATTGTTTAGGCCACTATTTTAATTCTTAATCACGGTGAAGACCCTCCTTCCATAGTGGCGCCCGGGTGCATAGCCCGCACCCCAGATCGCTGGAACTGGTTTCTAAAGAGAATTCAAGGGCAGAAGAAACGAAACGAACGATTTTTGCGTCACATATAATCGAAAATCAGAACTTCACATTGGAGACTCTTTTGAAAGATACCATACAATGGCGAATTATAAACTATAATTTTTAAGATAGAGCATTGCATTAAAACATCTTTCCGAGTTTACAAAATCAAAATTTACAAAAGAACGAATAAATTCTTTCAAATAATTTACTAAAAATGAAAGTATCACTTTTTGATCAGCTGAAATTAATCCAATCAATATTGATTTTACTTCAATTAGTTGAAAAAAAATTTGCTTGAAGAAAATTTATCAAATGTGTAATAAAAGAAGAGAAATCCTCATTGAGATCTTTGTGTTAAAATAAATGAACAATTTTAAAAAATCAGAAATAACTGCGTGAACATTAATCCTTTTATGCAGCATTTTATTTTAATCTTTATATTAGAAGCAAAAATGTGAGCATGTTTGTTTTGATTTTATTTCAACTTTAAAAGTTAGACAAATTACTATTGGAACAGTCTCCAGTAAAAATATACATAAAAGTGAAAATTCACATGAATAATCATTATGTCTTGCACTTGGACTAAGGTAAATTCCCATATGTTTCGATCTTCAAAGGTTTATTAAATATGTGATTGTTCAACATTTGAATGTTTTTCCGGAAATTGTGTCCTTTTGCGTTGTGTGATGCCGTGTAAAGGGGAAGTAAATACCACTTTACTTAACTATGTTTTTATAAGAAAAAAACTTAAAGGCTTATATTTCGCAAAGTATTTCTGCTGTCGTGTCCGTGTTTTTCACGGAATAGGGGGGCAGTAGCTTCTGAGGATATAGACCCCTGAGCACCCAGAGGGCAGAAGTCCGACACACACACGACATTACCCTTATTAGGGGTGGTCGAATTCATTCATACATTCATTCATCCATCAGCAAGTCGGAATTTAGATCCAAAACAGAGACCGACTCATCCCTGATTCAGTACCCCCAGAGTTATCGTCTTGTTATGGGAACTTGGAGGACTTTGCAGTCTCGACATATTTAACGTGCCCCAACTGCCATTAGCCAAGACGAGGACAGAACCCGCGATCTTTCTGTTACGAGACTGACGCTCTACCAACCAGGCTACCGCGGCCATAACAAAGTATCTCTAAGTTCTTCAAATAAATGCTTGCACCTCAATAAAATGAGGTTAATATATGTTTTTACGAAAATAGTTTTTCTAACGCCATAATAAGATCCTTTTAAACAAATGCGCGTATGGTCGTTCTGAATTATTTTAACCATTTTTTTTTTATTACTCAAGATTTAAGAAATTTTAGGTACATTTTTTTGTTCGAAGAATAGGAATAGTTCTCATGAATGACAAAAAATAACTATAAAAATTATGTAATCCATGTTGCTAATCTTGAAGAAAAAAGTTATAAAATAATTTTCAAGCATAGTTTCTTTCCTTGTTTTCATGTGTTTGGTATAAAATTTAATGGTTTAAATACAAATTCATTGTGTTTGAGTGAGCTACTTTTAATTATATTTTATTTTAATCCTTACTTTGAAAGCCAGAATGCTTGATTTTATTTTATTTCAACTTTAAAACTTAGCCTGTTTATTTTCAGAGCATTTTCTAATAAAAGTATTCTTAAAACCGAAAATCCTTTTGATCGTTAATAAATATTTCTGGTAGCTAGAATACGGTCTTCTAAGGAATTATCTTCATGCAGTTCTCCGAAATTCATATGATTATTTTTCGCTTCATTTGGGACGTCTTTTTCCTTTTTCAGAATCTTGCCAATTTCTTGAAGACGTTCCTTAATGTAAGACAAGGTAATGTTCACTGTAGCAGTCAATGCTAATTATGTTTTATAATTACCCTCAACAATTAAATCTTCAAGATCTGCAATTTGCATTTTTTAAAGTCTACTACGTTCTTAGTCATATCCAATAAAAATTATTTTTTAATCAATTAAATGACATTTAAATAGTGTATTAGATTCGTATGTTCAACATAAATTTTTAACAACAACCGATGAGTTTCGGCTGTAGTTTTCCTTGCAAAGAAATAATCAGACAAATTCTTCCCTAAATGCCCTTTGTGTTGGATGAAATAAGCGAGTGCAGGCACTATAAATCTATAAATATACGGTTAGTCTTTCAAATAGAGCATTTCTGGTTAAATGGCTGGGAAACTAACTAACAGCATTCTCAAAATAAATAAATAAATGGGATTTTTTTATATTCCTAATATTATATTTCATATTAAAATTCAAATTAAAAAAAAATATATATGAGTCGGCAGCAAAAGGGGAAAGAGACATCGGAAAAATAGTTCTGCTGTTAGGGAGAGACCTACCTGAGCTTAGACAAGTTATTTAAATGCAAAAATAGTGGACAATTTATTTTAAAGTGTATGTTATATGCTTTTGTTTAAAAATTGGTAGTCAAATTTGTAATAAAGACCTTTGAATACCAGAATTAGAATGATAAAACATTCTTAATCTTCAAAAAAATTGATGTAAAAATAATTAAATCTCTTGTCTTAATTTTGCCATTAAATACTATTACAATCAAAGAAGGCTTTAGTAAAAACACTATTTAAATTATTCATTCCTATTAAGTTGCCTTTTTAACAGAATTATTAAGTAATTGCCGCTCTCTGATATATTAATAAATAGCCTTATATTTTTTTCACGTCGTTGTTTCTACTTCCTAATAACATATTTTAAGTCTATTGAAATGATTTACTCGAAGCGTTATTTTTTATTTAATATTTACTATTTAATTTAAATATTTACTCAATTATTTTTGTGTTATTTCCATAGCGGGTTGGGATTAAATAGTCGGTGTTCAATGTCAACGCATTTAGTTATCCCAGAATAATGTAAAATCAAGCAAAATAAAATTATTTCTGTTTTGTTCAAGTTTGCGCCGTTATAGCTATGTACCGGTTATTTACAGATAAAAAAAATTGAAAATTTGGTAACAAAATCTACGTTAGAGGTAATATAATTAATTGGCTGTCCTGAAGTAAGAAGGGTTGCAGATTTTTCTCTAGGAACTTAGGTAAGAGTTATGGAGGTTTCTATCTTTGACGCTCATGGGGCTACCTAATTAACGTTGAGCTGTATGACGGCTTGATAAAGTCATTATATAAGTGCTCATACTGTTCGAAAATTTTATATGCTTTCTTTCATAGTTACCACATATTGCAGTGGGTGTCTAGGAATGGCTTTTCAAATAGAAGTATTAACAACGATGGATACCGAAATACAAGAAGGATTATACATATGAGGCCGCCACTCGTTTTAAGAACCAACAACTATAAAAGATTCATGTCTTTACCATTTCGTTTTAATCTTTTTATTCATCATGAGAGATACAGGCTTTTAGAAATTGACTGTACACTAATTCACCATTACTTGTGCAATATGATTAAATAAAATTAAATATATTTAACATAAACGAGTTCAGGTGCACACAGATAATACTCCATTACCTTTACATTGTTTT
>JAPMOQ010062073.1:889-11714 GCA_026543055.1 Argiope trifasciata
GTCCACAGGAATTGGGTCTTGTGCATTGTCCACAGGAATTGGGTCTTGTGCATTGTCCACAGGAATTGGGTCTTGTGAAACAGTGTTCACGGAAACATTGTCCACAGGAATTGAGTTTTGTGAAACATTGTCCTCGGATGCATTGTCCACAGGAATTGGGTCTTGTGAAACATTGTCCTCGGAAACATTGTCCATGGGACCTTCTCGAATCACGACTTGTGGAGTGAGTAATTGCTCAAGAGTCGGGGATTCGGCGGCACTTGAAACTCGTTCTGTTTCCATATTTTTTTCGTGCGGCTCCAAATCAATGAGTGGAATATTTCGAGTCCCTTTTTCGTTGCTGGAACCCGGTTGCTCGTCTTCCAATTTTATTTTTTTAAAATATTGAACGTTGGATGCCGAGGCAGCTCTTTTCACATATTCTTTACTCGTGGAAGTTGTAGGGTTGTTGCGAAGTTGTTGTCGGTAGTTTTCCAAGTCTCGAATAAATTGTTGGATCCACAGGGGAACAGACACGCATGATCGTCCGTCTTTTCCACGCACAACAGCAACGGGGCTTTTCTCTCGACGCCCACAAACTTTCTCATAAGATGTTTGTGAGCCACACCTTCTCGAAGTTGTTTGAGAAAAAGTTTGGTGGTATCTGGAAATTCCGACTGGATGAGCTTGTGCGCCAACACCAAAGGCACGTAATGAGTCGTCAACGTCTTTGTTGGAATTTTAAATCCCACGGTGTGCAAAACGTCCTGTCCTTGAACTGCGAGATGTTTCATAAAGTTCCGATAAGAGTAAGGATTGGTCTTGCGCAGCAACACTCCGATATCCACGAGTTTTACGTACATGTTTCCTCCTTCACCGATCAAGATGGACAAGGGGGTTAAAAACTCGTTGAGTTGCAGTTGAAACAACATGATTGAAATAAAGAGAGTAGAGAGCTTTGCTACTGGATAAAGAGCTAGCTAAGCGAATGAAATGTCTGTCAAAAGTCTGCTCTTTTATAGTGGTAAGAGCATGAAAAAAAAACTTACGTAGAGGGGAATTGGTATGTCAAGGCGTAACCAAAAAATGTTTCATGGTCCAAAAAATTTTTCAGAGAAGACACAATAACGAAAAAAAAAATTGTCCTTTCTGAAAAATTTTCTGGATCATGAAAAATTTCTTGTTGCGTCATGACATACCAATTACCCGCTACGTATGACTCGTATTAATTTTTTTTCATTTCATCTCTTTCCAAGTTTGGATAGTTTACTGTTTGCATTCATCTCTTGCCCATTTTTGGATTATTTCTTTTTGTATCTTGTAAAACGATCTATCGGCAGAAATTTGTCCCACACATATACCAGTCACATAAACACACTTCCAACTTTGGCCAATAGTTTGTACAAAGTGGAAAAAAATGGCACACAGAGAAAGTCGTTAGTTCCAACTTCCTATGGGAAGATTGGTGAAAAGATTTTTCTCCACTAGTCACACAAAACAGTCATCATCAAGACGGAAACTCGACTCTTCCAATCTTGGGCCCCCTCAGGGGCTCACCTTCTTTAGGTGAGTACGGGTGTCCCAACCCCGAGGTACCCAGGGATCTTTACTCCCTTTCGGTTTAATCTCCTCTCTGCCTTCTGCTTTTGGCTGTCTTTTTTCTTTCCCTCGAGGGTAGGCGAGGGAGCTCTCCATGAGAAGCTGTCGCCAATCTGTTTGCTTCCTGCTTCTCATGGACAGCAAATACCCCCACGTGTTTGCCATGCGTGGCGACCCATTGGACGGGTGGTACATTTCGGTCTCCGGTGTACAAATCGGCAGGTATCCCAGCCACTTGGCTGGTCTGCTTAAGGGGATCAAGCAAAGGGGTCATCTTCTGGGGCTCTGCGTTAAGGGTGGTAGACGTTCCTGGAAGTGGCCCTCAGCGTATAAGTTCCGACTAGTGCCAAGGTGGATACTGAGGATGGGAATTTCCAGAGCCAGCAATTGCCTTCCCTTGTTGGGCTCCGTGGTGGGCGGTGCCGTCGGGGCTCGAATTTGAATTCCTCCTTGTATGGGTTTTTTCACTAGCGTCACAGAAGCAACATCGAGTTCACGTTATTTTATTATGCATACAGATGAATCTTTTCACTGAATTTCTCCGTTTCTTGTTCATAAATTGATCCTTTCTTCTATTGGCGAAGTATCAGATATAAAAAAATGCGTTCAGGTGATTTACTTATACAAACGAAATCCAAACAGCAAGCAGACAATCTTAGTAAGATGACTACTTTAGGCTCTTTGCCAGTAAAAATATCTCTTCATAAGACATTGAATTTCTCACGTGCGGTAATTTCGGAACAATCTCTTGTGCAACACTCTGATGCAGAATTAGTGGAAGAGTTACGATCCCAGGGGGTCTGTGCCGCTCGTCGAATTCATGTTCGAAGGGACGGACGATTAATACCCACAAAACATGTTGTTGTCACTTTTGAGACACCTATTCTCCCAAAATTTATACGTGCTGGATATTTAAGATGCAACATCCGCCCATACGTACCTAATCCTCTGAGATGTTATCAGTGTCAGAGATATGGACATTCCCGACAATCATGTCGTGGTACAACGGTATGCGGTAAATGCTCTTCATTTGATCATGAAACTAATGCCTGCGATTCAGAAACACTGAAATGTCCAAACTGCGAATGCGCTCATGAAGCATCTTCTAAATTTTGCCCTAAATAGCAAATAGAGAAAGAAATTTTGGCCATTAAAATTAAAAATAACATATCCTTTAGAGAAGCCCGCCAAATAGTTAATGACAGAACACCCAAGTCTGGTACATCGTACTCCTCTCTTTTAAAATCGAAATCAGAAAACACTAATGCTTGTTCAACTCAAACCGAAGAATTGTTAACGAAGGTCGTTTGCCCTCCCCTCAAAAAATTACAACCTTTAAAAACCAATACAATACCAACGAAAAAAATTTCGACTAAACCTACATATTATGTGTCCAAATTTGCAATGCCTCAAGATACTTCCAGTCTTCCTTCATCTGTTGCAGTTACTGCCACTCATACTGACTCTGAGGCTTTAAACAATAACAAACCGACAAAAGAAAGAAAAAAATTAAAATCTACTGAAATCAGCAATCCACCTACTTCCGATGAACTTTTATCGATTAATCCATCCTCCTCGGACCTATCTGAAATGGATATGGACTCTTCTACTCAACCCAGCGATGTTACTGCAGGCAAAGTTAAGAAAAAATTGCTCCGTAAGCGTTAACTTTTATGTACACACTTATTTCATGGAACTGTCGTGGCTTTCGCAATAAAACGCACCAAATTAAGGACTTTATCAACAATTATCACCCTGTCTGCATGGCATTACAAGAGACTTACTTAAAAGGAAACGATGCTGCAAAAATTAAACGCTATAGTTTGATTCGAAGCGATAGTAACTCTGACAGAGCCTCTGGTGGTGTTGCTCTTCTCGTATCT
The DNA here is from genome assembly GCA_026543055.1 of Argiope trifasciata. Taxonomy (NCBI): domain Eukaryota; kingdom Metazoa; phylum Arthropoda; class Arachnida; order Araneae; family Araneidae; genus Argiope; species Argiope trifasciata. Next base: position 4,351 of record JAPMOQ010062073.1, read on the forward strand.
CATAACTATCCCTCATCTGTAATTACACTTCATACACAATTGCAAGTTGTCGCGGTTCGTATTGCGATTCCGCGTCTGATTACAGTCTGTTCTCTTTACTTACCTCCTAATTCCGCCATTGATAAACATAAACTTGATAGATTAGTTGCTGAATTGCCTACACCTTTCATAATAATTGGTGATTTTAACGCTCATAGTCCTGTTTGGGGTAGTAATAGCACGAATCCTCGTGGAAGACAAATTGAAGAATTTATTACTGACCACTGTCTTTGTCTTTTGAATAATGGTGACCATACCCATTTTCATTCAGGTAGCAAAACTTTCCATTGCCTAGATCTTGCTCTCTGTTCAGCTCCTATTGCTCCGTTTTTCACTTTTCGAGTAGGAAGCGATTTATGTGAAAGCGATCATTTCCCAATTTTCCTCACTCAAAATAATATACCTGTCACAGTTACGCAACGACCTAAACGTTATATTTTTGATAAAGCTGATTGGATCAGCTTCGCTAACAGAGCCAAAATAACAAAGGACATGGTAGAACATCCAGATCTTGATGTTGTTGTTGATAATGTGACTTCCTCAATACTCCGAGCAGCAGATGAAACTATACCAAAATCTAGTACTGCTTATCCTAAATTTCGGAAACCTTGGTGGAACAGTCAATGCACAAAAACACGCAGGAATCAACAAAATGCATGGAATAAGTTTCGAAGGCGGCCTTCTACGACAAATTTTATTTTATTTCAAAGAGCTAAAGCTATAGCCAAGCGTACTCGGCGCCTAGCCTAACGAAGTTCCTGGATTCAACTGACATCAAATATAAATTCTTCTATCTCGGCAACAGAAATGTGGAATCTAGTAAAAAAGGCGTGTGGAATTTATTCTGAACATCCTGTATCCTATTTAAAAGTGAATGATCAGGAAATATGTGACTTACAGGAAATGGCTAATATTTTGGCAGAAACATTTGCATCTGTATGCGCAGCACAGAACTATACAGAACCATTCCTCTCATATAAGAATAAAACAGAAAAAATTACCCTTCGTTTTCCCACAAAAAAGATTCTCTCGTATAATGTTGATTTAACTATGGAAGAATTACGTAAATCATTGTCCACAACTAAGCAAACTTCACCAGGTCCTGATGGCATCACATACTCCATGATCTCACATTTGTCAGATGACTGCCTTGGAAATATTTTATATATGTTTAATAGAATATGGACAGAGCATTATTTTCCATCAAAATGGAAATATGCCACTATCATTCCAATATTGAAACCTAATAAAGATTCTTTGAACCCCCTCAACTACCGTCCAATTGCTATGACCAGCTGCATGTGTAAACTCCTTGAAAAGTTTGTAAATGCACGTTTGACCTATGTTTTAGAAAAGAATGGATGCATTTCACCATTTCAGAGTGGTTTCCGCAAAGGTCGCTGCACAACAGATAATCTGATGTTATTGGAAAGTGCCATTCGTACAGCCTTTCTCAGACGCCATCATCTGGTCTCGATTTTTTTCGATATAGAAAAGGCGTATGATAGAGCATGGCGATATGGGGTTTTAAAAGACCTATTTGAGCTTGATTTTCGTGGTAATATGCCTTTGTTTATACAAAAGTTCTTAGAACATCGTTATTTTAGAGTTAGACTGGGAAATACTTATTCTGATGTTTATTGCCAAGAAGAGGGTGTTCCTCAGGGCTCAGTTTTAAGTGTAACCCTATTCATTTTAAAAATTAATAATATTTTATCAGTTTTACCTTCTAGCATACAAAAATCACTTTATGTAGACGATCTTCAGATCTCTTCTACTGGTAGAGATATGAGATTTATTGAAAGACAGCTACAAACAGCAATCAATAATATGATAGCGTGGACAAATAAAAACGGCTTTACCTTTTCCACTCAAAAAACGTTTGGTGTTCATTTCTGTAGAAGATTGTTACACCCAAATCCAGAGTTATTCATTCAAAACACACCATTAATCATGCAAAATGAATGCAAATTCCTTGGTGTAATTTTCGACAAAAAATTGACTTTCCTTCCCCATATTACATATTTGAGGAAGACTTGTCTCAAGTCTCTAAATATTTTAAAAGTTCTCTCAAATACTGCTTGGGGTGCTGATCGCATATGCTTATTACGCATATATAGAAGCATCATTCGTTCCAAATTAGATTATGGGTGTATCGTTTATGGATCCACGCGTGTTTCACACCTCTCAAGACTTAATTATATCCACCATCAGGCTTTAAGACTATGCTCAGGTTCTTTCCGCACATCTCCAATCAAGAGTTTATATGTGGAAAATTTTGAGCCATCTTTGACTCATAGAATACATATGCTATCCTTTTGTTTTTATTTTCGAGTTTTATCGACCGAAAATAACCCTTTGAGGAAAATACTTTTGGATCATAGTATGGACAGACTATTCAACAGCCGACCTTCTTGTATTCCTCCTTTGGGATTACGAATTCGCAAATTACTTCCAGATGAATTTCAAGCGCTTGATGTCAGCAGTAATAATTCACATGCAAACCCCCCATGGATTTGCAATAACATCACCTACTTGAATCCATTTAAGAATCTACATAAAGCGGATGTTTGTGGTTCTGTTTTCAAATCTATATTCTTTTCCCATAGACAAGTATTTCATGATTATCTATCCATTTATACAGATGGCTCTAAATCCGATACAAATACTGGTTGCGCTTTTGTTTGTGAGAATGACATTATAAGTTTTAGACTTCATGATTTCACCTCTGTTTTTACCTCTGAGTTGACAGCGTTGTATATAGCGCTAAAATATCTTTCAGAAAAACATCCACTAAATGTTATTATTTACTCTGATTCTCTAAGTGCATTGGAATCCTTGAATAGTCATATAAATTCCCATGGTCTAATACAAGAAATTAAGCGTTTGAAATCCCACCTGCATAGGAAGGGCTATAGAATTTTGTTTTCCTGGGTACCAGCTCATGTCGGTATAACAGGTGATGAACAGGCAGACACAGCTGCCAAAGTTGCTAATATGTATCGTCCTATGCCTCTTCATTATACCGATATCAAAAGTGCACTACGTAAGTGGATGCTAAGGACTTGGCAAAATGACTGGAATCAAGAAGTAAATAATAAACTCCACGATGTAAAACCATACATTACTCCTTGGGCTTCATCTTTCAATCGAAAATTTGATGTCATTCTGACTAAACTGCGTATCGGCCATTCACGTATGACACACAGATACTTGCTATTTGGAGAATCTCCGCCTGTCTGTGGCTCATGCAGTGTTCCACTGACTATACGCCATGTTTTAATTGAATGTTCTGTTTTTTATAGAGACCGTGTAAGCTTTTTTAACACCTCTGATTTTAACTTGTCTTTCCTTTTAGGGGAAAAACCTCATAAGAATTTATTCCCGTTTTTAAAGAAAATTGGAGTTTTTAGTGAAATTTAAATTTATTCATATTTTACTTACTTTTTTACAAATTTTCTACGACGAATTTTATGGTATTAAATAGGAACACTCAATAAATGACGTTTTTTCGGCGCAGCATATCCTAGAAAAGGATCTTGCGCCAGAAAATTACCATATCCTATCCTATCCTATCCAATCTTGGCCGATAGTTTGATCCAAAAAAATGGGAGAGAGTTTGAGGCAATGCAACTAAGCATTGCATCAAACTCTCTCCCATTTTTCTGGGCCCCAAAGGACGAGACTTAGACGGGCGACGTGCCCTTATGTGCACGGAATTGTCTGCACACTTCTTGTTCCACGTTCAGTCTTTCACCCAAAAAGACGATATTGTCTTTCCAGATGGGCTGTAGGTACATGAAGGTTGCCATGTCGAAAGTTCCGATAGTCACTTCCCAGGCATCGGGATTCCTGAGAATCGTTCCATAAAATTGTCCTTTCAAAAAAACTTCCATGGAGTCGAGCTCCACTTTGAATTCTCTGCCGATGCAGGGCTCCGACGAAAACCCGTTCAATGGGTGTACCTTGCAATTTGTTTCCACATCTTTGTAAGTAAAAGTGCCCCAAGACTCTTTTGCAGGGACCACCACCAAAGTCTGATCTGGATCGGTCGTGGGACTGAAAGCTAGACGGCGAACCCTCCACTTGCCGTCTTTCATCATCCAGTCGGCAAGAGCGAGGTACTGAACACTATCGATACGACGACTCATCTCGAAGCTGAGCACAGAAGAGATATGATTTGGATGGTGAAAGCGAGAGCCCTTTTATACTCTGCCAGAGTGTGAAAACGCCTTCTGATTGGTCCACGTCACTGGGCAAGTAAAACGATGACGATCCAACCGTGCAAAGATGTAATTACTGAGGAAGAGGATCGATATTTGCACGCTTGAATAGGGCGATACCCCTTTTAATAGCCATCCAACGATGACATCTTTTTCTGCAAAACAGGCACTCGGACACGTAACCCCTGTGATTTATGAGAAAAGTCGAATAGGGTAATCGGATTTTGGCAAAGAGTTTCTTGTAAAGGCGTTTCGTCCCAGCATCGGTGAAAAACACATTTCCAGCATTCGTCATCGCCAATATTTTTCTCAAGCGCTTTCGGGAAAGTTTATCGCTAAAATAGGAAATTTCACCCGTGGAAACTGTAAATCCACCCGCGTCGATGCACAAAACGACCACAGTCCGTTGACGTTTAAAAACTTGGGTAACGGGCTCTTTAATCGACAATACGGGCACGTTATAATCATCTGGAATGGGAGATAGAGCAGGAGGAATGGTGAGCATTGGCAAACCAAGCATGGTGAAAACGCAACTAGTAACGAGGGTGCACAAAGTAACACTGGTAATATTTTCACAAGCAGCGTGAAAAAAGTCTAGAAAAAAAAATTTTTTTTCATTCCTCTCTCTTTCCTTTCCTATGCTTTCCTATGCTTGAAGATTTTTTTTTCTTGCATACCAAATTATGAAAAATGTAAGCTTTATTGGTTGTGAGGAATCGGATCCACTTTGACTTTCCTCACCGAATTTAATGCAAAGATGGCTACCCATCTGGCACAATTTTTACCACACGTCGGGCAATTGCCAGCATCCATTTTCATGTTTACGACTGGTAATTCGGCGAGGGGGTGATTGCCTTTCAATTGTCTTCGAAACATTGCCCAGCGGAACAAACTCGCTTCGTCCGTCACGTACAGTTTTTTCACAAACGTCTCGCTCAAATGTCTCAAGAGTGACTCGTTCAAATTTGGATCGTGTTGTCTCACGTAAGACGTGATGCCGTCCGTGAGACAATATCCATCGTTTCTGAAACACAACACCAAAAATGCATCTCTGTGCCGATACATTTGCACGAGTTTGTTGCAATGGTTTGCCATCGGTGTCCAGGGCCGAATCAAACGACGACGAGTAGACGTTTTTTGTCTGCGGTAACGACTCGCCAGTTTGGGGAACGTGTCGATAGAAACATTAGCAGTAGCAGTAACACTTGCAAGTTCTTGTTCCAGTTGCTCGTTCTCGGGCACGGTGAGTGTAATGAGGTCCGACATCGTAGAGCTCTGCAAACAAGAGTCAAAGGATCGAGACACTCTCGCGAAATATATAGCAAGAAGGATGAAAAAAAATGTCAAGGTGCAATGGAATTTGGTATGTCAAGGTGTAACAAAAAAATTTTTCATGGCCCCGAAAAATTTTCAAAGAGGACTCAATGAAAAAAAAAATTTTTTTTTTCGTTTGTCTTTGTGTTCTCTGATAAAAATTTTGGAACCAAATACTTTCTTGCTTTGCCAACATTACATTTTTCCAAGCTCGGCACTTTTGCATCTTTTTACCCACATCATTCGAGAGTTTCTCGTCACGCAAAAAGATTCTTCCCAGTCACGTAAACAGTATTTTTCACCACTTGCAAGTTTCCACGCAACAATTTTTACCCCTTCAACGTTTCTCGAGACTCAAACACGACTCTTCCAATCTTGGCGAATACACTCGTCCAAAAAAATGGGAGAGAGTTTCATGCATTGCACCAAACTCTCTCCCATTTTTCTGGGGGATCTGATCCCAAGACTGAACGAGTCGTCCATCAACCCAACAACAGTTCTTTTTCGGTAATCAACATCAGGTAGTCCTATGCCTCCAGTGGCGTTTGGCAGTGGGGACACACCTGCAAAGTATTCAGATGATCGAAGAGACAGAACAAGTGATGGACGCATCCACACTCTAGCAAGTAGATCACGATGTGATCCCCAATGACGTGTTCGCAAAGTCCACACGACGAGGCGGTCTCGTCGATTTCTTGTGGAATATCCATGCCATCTGAATATTCCCCTTGCCCTTTGACAATCAACTCTTTAAATCCCGGGTGACAGCACATGGTTTGCAGTGATTGTGATATTCACCAGAAAATACCATCAGAGCACCGTGCTCCTCCTTTTATACAAATTTTGAGGACATGCGCAGAATAAGCAGTGAGGGTGCCACTGTCACCAGTTACGAAATGACCTTCCCAAAAAAACACGATCCATATGTATCACGTCCGACCTCGGCCAGTCGACTGAACCAAAAAAACTTTACTCGAGGAGACGAGAGTTGCATGGTTGCAGTCGTAAGAATAACCAGAGATGCGTAATTTGCAACCCTTACGAGGTTGACTCAAGAATCGTTTTTTTCAGAGGAGAACGAGTGCAAATGAGCAATAAACATCTATAAATAACACCCAAAACCCATACTTGAAAAATGCAATGTTTAAGGTAGAAGTATGTACCGTAAACGAGAAACAAAAATCTCTTGGCTCAAAAAAATTTTCATTAAGAGAATATATAAAAAAAAATTTTTTTTTTTACTTTCTTACTCTTCTCTGAAAAATTTTTGTCTTGCCCAAAAATTTTTTACAGTTTTATGGTATGTTATTTTCGCGGTTTATTTCAGATGTTCAAGTTTTACTCTGTTTAAAGTTTTTTATCAAGTTTTGGGGGTAAAGTTACTTTTCATCATACCAAAAATATGATCACACACATCTGGTACCATTTGTTATCAATACCTTATTGAGTACAACTCTCAATAAGTTTTACCATAGACATACATTTTGTTACTACCGACACTTGAAAGGTTTTACCTTTTGGTGTAACCATGACCACCCTCCCTCCCTGTTGCATGGTAACACAACCATTTTACCAAGACACATTTACACATTTTTTTAAACATTTTTTTACCAAATACCTTTTAGTTGGTACCAACACCACCAAGACTATAGTCATATACACTTTTATTTATTTATCAGTTTTCGTACACAATTTTTTTGAGTCCCCAAAACACAAAACCCATTTTCCCCCCAAAACAAAAAACCCATTTTCCCCCCAAAACAAAAAACCCATTTTCCCCCCAAAACA
>JAPMOQ010062078.1:1574-13078 GCA_026543055.1 Argiope trifasciata
TTTTCGAATTTTTAATTAGAATTTGAATTAATTAAAATGTAAGCAAAATTTCGACGTTTCTCCGCTAGAACTTCCGAAAATATGATCGCATAAACATGATTTTTACATCCATTTAAAGATTAAAAAATTAGCTTTCTAATGGTATCAGTGTTTTAATGTATAACTCAAGCTTCTATTTTTAACGAATTTTTAAAGAAATATTTTAATTATGTTTTTTTAGCACGTGATTGGATAAAATAAAAGAATGCCGGAAGTTCGAATAAAAAAAATTATCATCGCAAAATAAATCTACAGAAATGCAGCTTTCAGCACGTGACTGGATAAAATAAAAGAAATATAAAATGTGATATTTTCTTTAAAAAATAAATGCAAAGCAAAGGATTCTACAATCGTTTGCAATATCTATATCATTAATTCCATAAATTATCTTTATTTACGGTAAACCTCATTGAATTTAGACAGGATATGCATTGAAATCCCGACTTAATGGCATATTTATGAAACCGTTTGCAATACCTGTATCATTAATTTAATACTTTTTTTCCCTTTCTCGCTTTCTTTAAAAAAACATATTTAATATTTTGGCAACATCATCGACATTTTTTTAATATTTTGGAAGCATAACCGATGATTAAAACTGGCTGATTTATAAAATTAAAGAATATTATTAGGAAAAGGTGTACTTTTAGAACTTTCCGTCCATCATCTTAAAGAAAATATTAATTTCAGGTCAATCAATGCCCGGAATTACTTCAAGGCTAATGAATATGTGATTTAATTGAAAATTTTAGAACGTTTTACTCATGGCGAACCAGCTGGTCGCCAAAGGCGGCTAATTATTAATAAAATAATAAGTTTTCTCGTTTTATTTGATAAAATATAAATGTTCAAACCTGACCTAGAAAAGCAAACACTGCTTTAGTATTTTTTAATGTTCTTTTTCCTATAATATGCTTTAATATTTTCAAATGTTCAAGACATGGTAGCTTTTATTTTCATAAAATACAGTGAGTTCAGAATTTTTAAATATCGATCGTCAAAGTAATTTTTAAAAGTAATATTTCTTATTAATTTTATTTTAAAATATTTAAGTTCCCATTCTTAATTTAATCATTTTCTTTGAAAATAAATGGTCTTTTTTCATTTAAGATATTACTATAATCATACCTTGATCGTAACAAAAAATTACAAACTAGAAATTACCAAAAGATAGCTATATTGTTCGCTTTAGAATTACGAAGATTTCACTTTTAGATGATTGTACGTCTCTAAGGGTTGGCGAGATGAAGAAACAGTTGTTGCATCTACTTATTCGGCGAATAATCTACGTTCACCCAATTGCTAAAAATAAACATCCCCTGCAGTCATCTTTTTCCTCATCCCTTATAGATTATGTTTTGAAATATATCTTATCAATAATCCGAAATCCAGCTATCTGAATCTCTGAATAACAGAATGGACGCGAAAAAATTTTAATCATGCTCCAGCGTCCTTTTAACAACAATGATAAATTCGACAAACAATTGTTTTAAATGATGAAAAAATAACAATTTTTTTTAAATTTTTCCTATTTATCAAAATTTTATTTTTATAGATTATTTTTCAAAACATAACTTATGGAAATTTTAGCGAAACCTATGTTAAATGGGATTTTCACGCAAGATTGTTTTACACATGTTCCATAAAAAAGAATTTATCCAGGAAGGAAATAAAATAGGTTTTTAAGGAGAAAATATGCGCTTTAAAAGGTTTATAAACAATATAATTCACTGTCATATATTTTAAAACAAAAATCTTTCAAATTATGGAAAAAATTTAAAAAATTTCCCTACTTATTAACATTTTATTGTTAAGAACCATTTGTAATCTAAAATTATACTTATGATAAAAATTGCCATAATCATTAACAATGTTCTAAAAATTAAATATCAAAGCAAAATGTACAACTGAATATCTTATTATGTTTCTTTTTTTTTCCTTCATAATTTGAATAATCTCATGAATATTTCGAGGTATTTTATCTGACCTTAATAAAGTTTTTCTATATTTCACTTTAAAAAAAAAGGAAAAGGGAAAAAAAAGATGTTTTTTTAAGAATTAATAAATATTATCCGTAAAAAGAATGCAAAAATTGCAATTGTTAACCACAAATAATAAGTTTCTTTATCTTATCTACAAGCAAATAGTTGCAAAAAAATTAGAAAAGTCTATTATAAAGTAACAAAAAAAGTTGAACAGATAAAAAAATTATTCATTAATTAACCGCATTAACCCATGCCAAAGAGAAAAATCTAAAGCACATACGTAGAAAAATTGTTTGCACAAAAAATGAGGCAGAAAAAACTGATGTTCTTATAAAAGGTAAAAAAATCGGGAAAAAATGAATGATAGAAAAAAAAAGAATTTTATTTAAATAATAAAATCATCTGGAAATCTTTTTCACCTTTAATCGAAAAAAAAAAACGTACCGAAAGAGTTTTACTGCGAATGCTTATTTATTTTTTATTGTTTGATCACGATAAAAATTGAAAAAATAACACACAAATAAAGACTAATTATATAAATAAATAAATAAAGGGGATTTGTAACATAATACACATACCATAATTATGTTTGTATTAATTCGAAAAAAGACTCGAAAATGATGAAAGCTGCTTTATAATTTTTTGAAAAATTATCTACAATGATTTATTATTTTCCTTGGAAAGGGTTTTGCATTTTCACGCTTTTCCATTCTAAACTAAGCCGATGGAAAGACAGATGGTATATTTGTAGGTAAGGAACCAGGAAAAAGGAGCAAACTGCATTTCATTTATGAATAATGAATAGATATTATTACAAACCTGTAATTCTGCTTCCCTCAGCGTGAATAGTTTTATCCTAAGAAAGACCGTTTTGCGATCTACTGTATGGGATACTACTAGGGTGCCGACCCAGTAATTCCAGAGCTTGGCGACTATTTGGCGACATGGCGTGATTTTGATTACTTTGACGACAAAATGAAAACGATCTATCCAATAGAAATAAATCTATCCCTAAGATTCACCCTGATTGGCTCAGAACATTTTAGCGCCGCCTCCCGGGAACTATAAAAGATCGGTAGTCTCAAGCTGCAGTGGTGAATTAATGCAAAGTCATAGTTGTAGACCAATAACGAGTTTTTGAGAAGATAGCGAAGCAGTGGTGGAGTGCCAACATTGTATGGAGCTCAAGTGAGTGTTGTACTGCTGTGTGCCGAGTGATGCTATCTACTATGGAAGCAGCATCAAATCGTGTGTCCAGTTTCATATCCAGTCGTGTGGTAGGAAGTTGGCAGCTAAAGCGAGGGACAGTGAGAAATCCAGCCGTTTAGAGAGACTATAAAGTGAAGTTCCGAGTATTCCCTCTCCTGCTCGAATCTGTCTAGCCTCTTTGTGTGCTGTGGTCGAATATCACTTCTGGGCTACTGTTTTCTGTAGTGAGCTATCCTGTGTGTACATCTCGGCTGTATATATTTCTTATAATAAAATAGTTAATAATATGCCCCCTAGTGGCGAAATTTGGAATTAATTTTTTTTAGAAAAATATCTTTTTCATTTATTAAGGTGTACCCAGAATTTCAAAATTTTAGGGTGTATATATATATATATATATATCAGTATTATTTCCCCATTAAACAATTTTTAAGAAAAATATCCAGCATATTCCATCATTGTACACTAAAAGCACTATAGGAGGAATTGGCGATTTTTAAGAATCACTAGTATTCCAGTCTTGAAAAACATTTTGTAATAATTTATTTCGTGAATTACTTGTTAAGTATTTCTGGCATGACAAATTTACCAGAAAGTATGCGAGAAAGTTTTGGGAAGACCACCGACGCTGCGTTTATCTATTTTTCATTCATCCTTATCGATTCAATCCTTGAAAAATCCAACGCTATACCAAATCATTTCTACTTGCAGTTTCAAAATTGGATGGACCTGGAGACTGATGTCTACCATCCATCACTGGCGAGCATTGGCGACTGCCAAGCCAGTCTAAAAGTCCTTTTTTCCGCCATCGTCCAGAAAATAACTGCTCTTATACTGATCATAATTCGTCTTCATCGATCAGGTCTGTTAGCACTCGCTGGGGTTTTTTTTTATATTCCATCTGCTTTCGCGATTGCTTGTTTGAAGCTTCTATTTCATCGAGTTCCAAAAAATAAAAGAATTCGATCAGAAGACAAGAAAATGTGGAAGAAGAATTGGCGAAAAAAAGAGCTGCCAACAGATAGTTACATTGTAAGGCGGGAAAAAACGAAACAAATTTGAAGTAAAAAGACAGAGGAAGATACGTTTTTATACGTGATGGAGTAAGTTCTGTAGCAAACTTGACGGATGTGTTGAAAAAAGAGAGGAAAGGGTTGTTAAAAAATGTTCTTGTTTTTATATAATGCTCGAGAAACAGAAAATCTGTTTATTCTATGCTGTCTTTCTGAGTTAAGATGCCTAACCGCGGAATAGTGCTATACAATGATCGAGTGTAGTTCAGTTTAGTTATATAAACGTTCCGTTTTGAAGTAACACTAGGGCTATTTTGGGACGGACCTCGTCATTTCAACCCAAGATCAGATGATGACACCTGAGCTGGTACCCCCCTCTCCACACCACACCAGCGGGAGAACGCTTGGCCTGACAGATTTAACGTACAACAGACTCCCTCAAACGGCGGTTCTTCGGTAGAATCGAGTCTCAAACCTGCAACCCTCCGGTTCAAAAGCCGAGACCTTACCATCAGACCACCGCGGCTCTTAGACAATGATCGAAACTAAAAAAAAGACGGGAAAACTGTTCTTCCTAAACTCTTGTTGTAACATTACTCCCCGCTGGTGTGGTTTGGAGAGGGGGGGGGCAGTTCAGGTGCTGTCCTCTTCATCTGAACCTGGTTCAAAAATGACGAGGTCCGTCCCAAAGTAGAACACGCCCCTCTGTCTGTCTGTGGTAAAGGTAATTCAAAAACTCTTTGAGCTAGACGGATGAAGTTTGCAATACGGTCATTCTATAAAATCTGCAGATTTCTATGAAATTTTGAGAAAATTCATTGAGAAGAAATCTGTCTGTTTTAAATGAACCAAAAGTTATTTCAGCTCAAAGTATTGGTATATTCGAATCTATATTTATGTTTTGAATTAATGATGAATTTATACTTAGAATCTATTTTTGATACGTTGTTGGCGAGCTCGGTGGCCTAATGGTAAGGTCTTGGCTTGTGAACCGTAGGGTTGCAGGTTCGAGTCTCGATTCCACCGAAGGACAGTAGTGTGAGAGGGCCTCTTGCACGTTAAATCTGTCCGGCCAAACTGGTGTGGAGAGAGGGGTGCCAGCTCAAGTGTCATCCTCGTTGTCTGACCGTGGTTCAAAGTGACGAGGTCCGTCCCTAAATAGCCCTAGTATTACTTCAAAATGCGACGTTAATGTAACTAAACTAAACTACGCTCAATCATTGTATAACACTTCTTCTTGCATACAGCCGACCACCCCGCCACCACTGAACGTAGCAGTATCTACAGGACGTGTTGTGGTCGACTGATGAATAAGTATTGTCCAACCTTACATTGACTGATCAGTCCAACTCACATTCCTTTCGGGTAAAAACTGCCCTTGCCCTTTAAATCTGTCAGGTCAAACGTCCTCACATTGAGTGCCAGCTCAAGTGTCATCCTCATCATCTGACCGTGGTTCAAAATGACGAGGTCTGTCCCAAAATAGCCATAGTGATGCTTTATAACAGGACGTTCATATAACTCAACTAAACTAAACAAGAGTACCCATAATGCAACACAGCACATCTCTGGCTAATATCTATCCTTTGACGTCCGATTCCGTGAAATTCAGCATTTCAACCCTCCAACCCCCCCCCCCCCCCCCGCCCACTAAAATCATTGCAATGGACTTCCAAGAGATACCAGAAAACCCCCATCAAAGCATATAACTAATGAACGAGGATTCATCCGGGTAATCCTTCACAGGTGGTCAAAGGGTCTCGTAAAGGTATCCCAAATGGCTATCGTCCCCTTGAAATGGAGGGAGTAAAGGTTGAAGAGATACCTTCGGCTTTGATGCCCCAGATTCCTTAATTAATGAGAGCGATAAGCATAACAGAGGGCTGAGTAATAAAATTAATTAATGATCAAAGTTTAAACACTACAATTAATAATTATTTGTTTAAACTACAAATAATAATTTTCTACTCAATAAACACAACAAGTTTCTTTATTGAAGGATTTTGAAACGAATATGTTCGCAGAAATAGAACCCTAATTAATGAGAGCGATAACCATAACAGGGGATTGTGTTATAAAATTAATTAATTAAATTAATGATTCAAAGTTAAAACACTACAATTAATAACTTTCTTTTCAATAAATACAACACGCTTTCTTTATTGAAGACTTTTGAAACGAATGTGTTAATAGAAATATATTTTATCTCGCAATATATTTGTCCATATATTAAAGAAATTGGTTAACTTACGATTTCAACAGATACTAGTTATTATCCTTGTTTATAACAAACTATTTGATCCCCGGCGCGTTACTGCCACAGAAGGAATAATTTTGGGAATATCGTTTGGAATTTGAAATAACTCTTGTTTCATTAGGAATGTTAGAAAGAATAATATCTATTTTCGTATCGGAAATGAATACGTTCATTGAAATGGAAGGATATATAAAGGAGAAACGTAGGTAATATTAATTCTTTTTTAACTTTATTATTCAAGACTTAAAGGTTGGCAATACTTTTTTTGTCTTTCCATCTTTAGCAGAAACAGGTACTAGTTGTTATAGTGGTTTATTACAAATAATAGTTTATTCAAATAAATATAGAAGAGTACTGTTGACTTAATAATAGAAATCATTCATTTTTATTTAGCTATTAACTGAACCACTTTTGACGACCAGATTATACTTAAACAAATTAATTTATTTAATTAATGACAAAAGTTGAAACAGAATTCCGCCAAAATAGCCCTCGTGTCGCTTTAAACGGGACGTTAATATAACTAAACCAAACTAAACTAAACCCAACCTTAACGGCTTCGAACTATAAAAAAAATTGATTAAATTTTGTCCAGTAGTTTTCCTTTTGTGATAATTTCAAACTGGAATTTTAATTATAACACCTCCCTCCCCCCCAATATTTTAGAAAAAAAAACAGCTTTGTTATTTGATAGATTATAACAGGAATTTCGAAAGCACGAAGAAAAAAACACGAATTTCATTGAAAATGTCACAACAAATCATAACATACTCAAATTTTAAAAAAGTACCCTTGACCACCTTTAAACTATCCCCAAGTTTGATAAGATTTGGTGAAGTAGTTTTCCTTTTTTGACCATTTTAAAGTGGAGCTTTAATTATAACCCCCCCCCCTCCTGCAAATATTTTAGAAAAAATTCGCTTTGTTATTTGATAGGTGCTAACACGAATCTCCAAAAACACGAAAAAAAACACGAATTTCATTGAAAATATCACGACAAATTATAACACACTCAAATTATTTTTAAAGTGTATATACGACGAAATAAAGGAAAAATAGAAAATCTTGCTTTGAAATTAATATCCAAAAGAAAGCCTTCTTTTAAAAAAATCTTTAGCTGCACAGAACTTATCCGGTCTTAGTGGGACACTCTTTGTACATACATAAAACTGATTTGAATTATCTTACTCTGACATCCCTATATTGATTCTCATAACAAAATTAGTTTAAAAAATAAGATAAATTATAACTAGTTTCATTGTTATAATGGTAAGAGGACAAAGAATAATCTTGATTGATGTTATAATAAATCCTTTTGATTCTAAAGATCGTCCCAGGCGAATAGTAAAATTCTGGATAATAAATCCATAAATACCACAACAAAGAAAGGAAGAAAAATATAAAAAAGCCATCATATCTTTTCAAAAGAGTTCTTTGACTAATCGTTTGCAGGTTTCCGTTGATTCTTTTTCTTTGTGTTTCGATGAATAGGAACTGAAGAGATCTAATTAAGTTATTCGTTCGATAAGAACATAAATTCTTCATTTTTATTTTCAATATTACTGAAAAAGATGTTAGTATTTTGAGGAGCTCTAGATGTGTTTAAAAGAGACATGCCTCAAGGAAAAAGAAATTTCAGTCTAGAAATGGAATAAAATATCTCGAAATATGGATTACAATTTAAAACATTAGTTATCGTAAGAAATAAAACGATTAATTATTGTGAAAAATAAATGGTTAATTATTATAAGAAATAAACGATTAATTACTGTCAGAAATAAACGATTAATTATAGTCAGAAATAAACCATTAACTATAATAAGAAATAAACGATTAATTATTGTAAAAAATAAACGATTAATTATTGTAAAAATAAACGATTAATTGTTGAAATAAATAAACGATTAATTACTGTAAGAAATAAACGATTAACTATTGTAATAAACAAACGATTAACTCTCGTTAGAAATAAATGTGCTTTTTTTAGATTTCAGAATCAAATTAGTGAACGGAATGCCTTAAACAATGCATTCAAACTAATTGTTTTACACAACAGCGTTTAGAATATTAAAATACTATAGAATATTCTGTGTTACATTACTATTTTTTATTTCAGACGATAAATCTTTTTTTTTATTTCAGAGGATACATCTTTTTTTTCATTGGATCATTTTTATTTTTATTTTTTTTATAATAAATAGATTTTTTTTTCAAACGATAAATCTATATTAGAAAGTTACTTTATTAGATATATTTGAAGCGTTTAATTGTGAAATTAAATAATTATTTATCACAAAGAATGACAAATTTTTAAGTAAACAAATTCGTCGTCGATTATAAAATCATCCTCAGCTCATAATGGAATCAACTTGGATGATGTCATAGTCATGTATTTAAAAAACAAAGAATATCTAATTCCATGTTACATTTTAGACATTCAGTGATACAAGATGCAAGATGAATTTTTAAAAAATAGATTCATGCGATGCAAATTATAATGCATCATATAGTTTCAAAAAGAAAATGGCACCAGTAAGCCCATCGCTACTTACAAAACAAAAATCAGGTCATGTTTAAGCTAAAAAGTAATAATAAGCACGCATTATTGAATATTATATGAAAAAAAAGTAGGAATTACAAAAAAATTATAAAAAATCTAACAAATTTTAAAAAATAAAAACAACAAGTTTGAATTGAGATTCAACAAAGGATTTTTTTTAATACTTTAAAAGTAAATGTTTCTATTAGCTTTGTAGAACATTTTTAGATAATTTTTTTAATTAATTACTTCTAAAGAACTAATTAGAATGTGAAACACATATTTGTAATAACAAATTGTGCTTCCCAAGTGAAATAACCATAATTACCTTACGTCAAAATAAAAATCAATTCTCAAATCGAAATTTAAAAACTAAAAATCTTATTATGCATTCAAGAACTGCTCTCTCTTTTAGAAAAATTCGCTATTCTTTAATACTAAACGGCAGAAAAGAACAATTCTCCATTTTAGGAAGAAAAAAAAACTAAAAAATTTATATCAGCACATACAAAAACGAAAGGGTTAAAAAAATGAAAATCTGTTCTCAAATTAATAAAATGTTATACACCAAATGAATATTAAATGTGCAATTAGTTAGCATGAATAATATTCTGCTAAGCCTTTCTGCTAATACAGATGAACAATAGAAAATAACTTTAGAAATAGCAATAAAAAGTTGTACCAATTAAAAAGGCTTTTAATTAATTAATCACATTAATCTGTAATAAAGAAATTCAATATGAGAAGAAAAACGATTGTTTCATGTAAAAATAAAAACGCCTTAATAAAAAGCAAATAAAACCCCACCTAAATATGGGGGTAAAAAAAGACAGGGGAAAAAATCGTAACTCATAAAAAAAACTGTTTTATAAAGGATTTTGTGGTTTCAATCTATTTTTCATACCCACAGCTGAAAAACATTACGCCTAAAAAATAAAAGATTTAAGATTGTCGTTAGATAACTGAAAAAAAATTTCATAAACGATTTGTCCATCATAATTTCCAAACAATTATTACTATTTTATTGGATATTTTAGATATGGATATTTTAGAACCATTTCCTATATGACTGTCTACTTTTCAATGCTCAAAATAAAAAATATTTTTAAAGGTCGTTAAATTTTGACGTTTTTCATGGTTTTGTTGATTTATTAAAGTTTTTTTTTTTAGATTTTAGGTTATTTCTTTACCATGGATTAATGATGTTAAATCTTGTAATTTTTTTAAAAAATATTTTTGGTATGTTTTCTAAAATTTATTATTATTCTGCATATTTTTACGAATGCTAAATGTTCTTTTGAACACACATATCTACACACACACACACAAAGATTCATTAGATGTTAATTCCAAAATAAGATTTTCCTTCAATTTCATTTCGTAATATATGCGCTGCATTTCTTTATATATTAATCGTTAATATCATTCAGTTTAACGAATAATTAAACACAGACGATTACAAAAGTTTTAGCTTCTTTATATGTTCTGTTACCTTCGTTATTAAGTTAAATTTAAGGAAGTGTCAATCACTTGTCAATCAAGTGTCAATAAGTTGTGGCATCTATATTAATTTGTTTTTAAACAGCTTCCAAAAATGAGTTGAAATGAGTTTTTATTGGCTTATGCTACAAGAGAAACCAAAACGTGCTATTTAGTTATAAAATCTCGTAACAGAATCAGTATTTTTATTACAACAGCGCGAACAATTATTAAAAATAAAAATGCATTCTAGTAGAATTAAATTTCATTTCCTTTTTTATAAAATGAAGAATTTTATTTTCAGTCAGAATGCAAACGATTATTAAAAATATAAATGCATTCTAGTAGAATTATATTTCCTTTCTTTTTTTTGTAAAATGAAGCATTTTTTTCAATCAGAATTCAAATGATTGAAAATCCAATTATTTGGGAATGCAAATGCTGATTTTCTATAATAAATTATTAGTTTTCATAAAACTTTTCGCTTTTAATTTCATCTGGAAGTTTTTTTAAATCATTTGAATGAATTTCAATTTCCAAAGACATAATGAATTTGACATTTATTAACGTTTTTTACTTTTCGGATGTATGTTATTTCGACTATTTACCTTTTATTATTTAAAACTGAAGCCGTTCCATAAAATATTGTCAAATTTAAGAGACAATCGAAGACAATTTAAGTTAAGTTAAAATAACTCTACATATTATATTCGAGTAAAATGCATTTTTCTTAGAATAGTAATAAAAATATACTTGTTAGAAAATGTGGATCAAAAAACGAATAAATATACAAAATAGAGGCAATACAAATATCTAAAAGAAAATTTTGTTTCAAGTCGATTGAATTAAATAGGAAGTTTTAAAAAGCTGAAGGAGAATTTGTATAATATTTTCAGAAAAAATAAATTTATTTAATCTTAAGGCTCATAAATATAAAGCTTATAATTACAACAGTAAAAAATATTTATAAAATACTTTAAAAT
>JAPMOQ010062082.1:0-18372 GCA_026543055.1 Argiope trifasciata
ATAGCTCTCAAGAATTTAAAAATGTTTGGGTGGTATTTTTCACCCACCATATCTTCCAATGCTGAAGACGAGGTAAAAAATTGAAAACGATAAGAATTAAACACAGGACAGTCAATTAAAATATGATGAACAGTAAATTGAACTTGGCAGCTGTTGCACACAGGGGCAGTTTCGCCAAAAATTAGGTGTTTGTGAGTGAAACGCGTATGTCCTATACGGAGACGAGTCAATTTAACATCCATCTCACGTATAGGATGAACAGGCCAAGGAAAAATGTCAGTTTTAATGGAATGTAATTTATTTTGGATCTGCACATCCCATGACTTTTGCCAGTCAGAATAAATGTAATGATTAATGGACCTTTTAATGTCACAATAGGGAAGACCTATGTTTAAGAAGGTTGTTGCAGATTTTGCGGCCAAGTCCGCCGTCTCATTTCCCAAGATGCCAACATGACTCGGCACCCAACAGAAAATAATCTGGAAGTCATCATTTTTTAAATCTTGCAAGGTGAATAAAATTTTGAGCGCAATAGGATTCATTTGATTTTGGTAGTTTGAAAGTGTCTGCAGAGCACTCATGCTATCTGTATATATAATAAATTTACGCTGAGCTGAGATTGATATATTCTGAAGAGCACAGAAAATTGCTTCTAACTCAGCAGTGAAAACAGAGCAGTAATTGTGAAGACGGTGGCTCAGTGTATCAGATGTAAGAACGACTCCACAACCAACATATCCATCCGATTTCGAGCCATCAGTAAAAATGGGCACAAATGAAGAATAACGACAGCGATGGTATAAAAAGAGTTGCTGGAAAACCACAGGTGCAGTTGAGGATTTATCGAATCCAATGAAAGGATTCAGGTAAGAAAACTGCGGAAAATCCCAGGGTGGGATATTAAAGGCTTCAACGGCTTTAACACGAACCGTTTTAAGGTCCGAGTCATTGAGTAATAATTTAGCTCTCTCACAAAATGGAAGGATGTGAGAGGGGCGGGCGTTATAAAGTCGACGTAAACTTGCTGACATTGATATTTGGCTCAATGGGTGTTTCAGAACAGATTTTGTGCGAAAATAATAAAGGATAGACATTTTCTGTCGTCGTAAAGAAAGGGACAGTTGGTTACATGTAACATAGAGGCTTTCAACTGGTGACGTACGAAACGCACCAGAGCAGATGCGCAAAGCAGAATGATGGACAGTATCCAGTCGCCGTAAAACAGATGGGCGTGCGGAACCATATACCACACATCCATAATCTATCCGGGAGAGAATTATTGCCTGATATATACGAAGAAGGGAGGTTCGATCGGCTCCCCAAGATGTTTTTGAGAGAGCCTTTAATATATTTAAGGATTTCTCACACTTCTTCCGTAAATATAAGATGTGAGGAAGGAAGGTGAGTTTCCGATCGAAAATCACTCCCAAAAATCGTACTTCATTGACTATAGGAATTTGAATGTTCCGAACTTTAATATTTGGATCAAGGTGAAGTTTCCTTTTCCTACAAAAATGAACACATTGGCTCTTCTCTGGAGAGATAGTGTGCCCATTGTTGTCGCACCAGGCTACTAATTTATTTACTGTGGCTTGTAAATGTTGTTCAATTAAATTCATATCGTTATCTTGGCATGAGATCTGCAAATCGTCAACATAAAAACTGGCATGTACAGATGAAGGTAAAATTGTTAAAATCTGACTAATATGGACAATGAAAAGAGTGACACTGAGGACACTTCCCTGGGGAACTCCCTCAGCTTGAATAAAATTATTTGAATAAAAGTTACCCACACGAACTCGAAACGTACGATAAGATAAAAAATTTTGTAAAAAGATGGGCAAATTTCCCCTAAAACCAAAATTAAAAAGTGTTGAAAGTATGCCAAAGCGCCAAGTCCGATCATAGGCTTTATGTATATCAAAAAATATGGAGACAAGGTGATTTCTCTTAACAAAGGCATTGCGAATCTGGGTTTCCAGTAAAATGAGATTGTCAAAGGTAGAGCGACCCCTACGGAAACCACTCTGCAAAGTTGAAACGCATCCTTGTTTCTCTAATTCATATATGAGCCGAGCATTGACCATTCGCTCAAAAGTCTTGCAAAGGCAACTCGTTAGAGCAATTGGTCTGTAGTTCAGAGGATTGAGGGAGTCTTTGCCAGGTTTTAGGATAGGGATCACAATAGCTTCTCGCCATTGGGAGGGGTACTCCCGCTCAATCCAAATTCTGTTCAATAACAGCAACAGACTAGAAAGGGAAGTGGTATTCAAATGGCGGAGCATATTATAAGTAATTGCATCTGGTCCTGGACTGGTATCATGGGCTTGAGATAATGCCGTTTCTAATTCAGACATCCTAAACTCAGAATTATATGAATACGTACTGGTATCGTTAAAATTCAAAGACAATCGTTCAGCGAGATTCTTAATTGATAGAAATTCAGGACTATAAGAATATGTGTTGGACACTTGTGAAAATACTTGGCCAAAGATATTAGCTACATCTAATGGGGCGGAATACATCTTATCTCCAGTATTTAAAACAGGGAGGGTTGATTCTCTATAAAGTCCATTAGCAGCTTTTACCTTTTTCCATAAGATCTTACTAGAGGTACGGGATGTTATTGAAGAAACAAACAATATCTATGATTCCCTCTGACTACGTCGGCGAATACGACGAGCTAGCGCTTTGGCTCTTTTAAAAGCAACGAGGTTTTCTGTTGTTGGGTACCTTCTGAATTTATTCCAACATTTTTTCTGTCGTTTGAGACTATCACGGCAGGCTGCATTCCACCACGGTCGTCGAAATTTTCGTAGACGTGGGGATGATTTTGGAATTGTGTTATTGGCTGCATTCATTATCATACTAATAACCTTTTGTACTGCTTCCGAGATATTTGATGTATTGACCATTGTCTCTGTTATATCTGCCAGTTTTGAGAAAGTAGTCCAGTCTGCCCGCTGGAATAAGAAACGTGGAGGACAAAAGGTCGCACCGCTGCTATCAGCATGGGAGATGATAATGGGAAAATGATCACTGTTATATAAATCGTTGCTAACATCAAAGGTTAGCAAAGGCAGAAGTTCAGGAGAACATAAGGCCAAATCGAGAGTGTGGAAGGTACGTGTGGGCTCGTGAAAGTATGTCAATTCATCATTATTGAGCAGGCAGAGACAGTTGTTAGAAATAAACTCCTCAATCTGCCTTCCACGAGAGTTTGTAGTACTTGAACCCCACAAAGTATTATGTCCGTTAAAGTCACCCATCAACATAAATGGTGAAGGAAGCTGGTCCACTAAGTTGTCAAGATCTTGTCGACAGATAACATCATGTGGCGGCAAGTAAATGCAGCAGACTGTGACTAACTTCCGTACATGAACTTGTACAGCCACAGCCTGTAAAGTTGTTTGTAAATGGAGAGGTGAGCTCGGATATAGATTTGAAGTAAAGATACAGACACCTCCAGAACTGTGAGATCCTGTGTCTGCATCTTTCCGAACACAGCTGTAGCCACGTAATTTTATATTAATGTTTGGTGTCAAGAAAGTTTCTTGAGCACTTAAGCAGATAGGATGAAATTTGTTAAAAATTGCTTTGATATCACTCAATTTGGACCTTACGCCGCGACAGTTCCAAGAAAGGAAGGTACCCATTAAGAAATTCTACTTGCAAGAAAAGAATTAGTGACTTTGGTTGGAGGTTGCGAGGCATCACAACTCATTTTAAATTCGTCATCCTCTCCCTCAGATGGATGAAGTGAGATTAATTCGGAACTCTTTGGTGCTCCAGTAAAAATAGACGTTAAGTCTTTGTGGACGACACCCTGATTTCCGAGTCCCAGTGCAACAGATGTGGATTTTTTAAATTTTGCATTTAAATTTTTTTTCGATAGAGCACGTTTTGAAAGCTTCAGCTTAAGAGATTTATTGGTTTTGGGTTTTGTTTTTAGTGTTTCATTTTGAATAGGTTCAGGAGTACTGGTAATAGAGTTCTCTGTTTCAGAATCTGAACATTTATGGATGGGTTGTGTTTTTAATTTACTTTTTTTACAGTTAGAACAGGAGCAGTTTTCACAAAACGGTTTTTGTACAACAGCTGCATAGCTTATTCCAGGTTTTGGAGTTTGGGCCAAAACCTTTCTTCTGGCATCAGGATAGGACATGTTTTCTTTCACTTTAATAGCAATTATCTGTTTTTCTAATTGCCAGCGTTCACAATTTCTGGAGAATGATGTGTGATTGCCTCCGCAGTTTGCGCAAATTTCTGTTGCACAGCACTGCTCGCTATCATGGCCCTTTTCTGCACAGCGGGCGCAAGTAAGTGTCCCGCGGCAATTGGCTTTCGAGTGACCGAAACGCTGGCAATGAAAGCATCTCAATGGGTTTGGAATATAATGTCTGATAGGTAACTTTATGTAACCAACATATATAAACTCTGGTATATTTGGGCTATGAAAAGTTAATATGTAGTGTTTGGTGGGAAGGATTTGCTCATTTCGCCGAATTGAAATCTGCTGTACATTGGTCACTCCGAATGGTTTTAATTCTTTCGCTATTTCTTCTAGGGGAACGTTAAACAATTCCCCGCAAGTTATTACGCCTTTCGAGTAGTTTAAAGATAAGTGTGGACTGACAGTGACAGGAATATGGGCCAAGCTTTCAATTTTAAAATTTGTTGGGCTTGCTTTTTAGAATTTACTTCAACAAGCAAATCTCCCGAACGCATTTTACGAATTGATGAAATGTCACCTATTGTTGCTGCAAAAGCTTTCTGCACCAAAAATGGAGATACAGTATTAAAAGTCTCATTTGAGTCGGAAACACGTTTGATTACAAAGAAAGAATCATGATGCGATACATTTTGAACAAAAGTTTGGTCTTTTTGATGCCCACTGAAGGGAGTCCGGTTTTTTTTACCCATATGATATGGAAAGAAGATTCGGGCCCGGCGGCACCGCCCACCACGGAGCCCAACAAGGGAAGGCAGCCACCGGCTCTGGCCATTCCCAGCCTCGGCACTTACCTCAGTGCTAGCCGGAACCTATACGCTGGGAGTTACCCCCGGGGACAGTGACCACCCTTAACGCCAAGCCCAAGGAGTAACCCCTTCGCTTGATCCCTAGCAGACTAACAACTTATATTGCCAGCTACCGGCCGATTGATACACCGGGGACCACAGTGCACCACCCGTCTAATGGGTCGCCACGCACGGCAAACACGTGGGGGTAATTGCTGTCCATGAGAAGCAGGAAGCAAACAGAGCGGCGACAGCTTCTCATGGAGAGCTCCCTCGCCTACACTCGAGGGAAAGAAAAAAAACAGCCAAAAGCAGAAGACGGAGGGGAGATTGAACCGAAAGGGAGTAAAGATCCCTGGGTACCTCGGGATTGGGACACCCGTACTCACCTAAAGAAGGTGAGCCCCTGAGGGGTAAAAAGTGGTGTCTCAAAAATTGAATTTCAATTTAAAAAATTAACAAAATTCAAGCATTTTTATTAATAATTTCGAATTATATCACTAACCAAAAACAAGTTTACACAATTTTAAAAAATTAGTTCTTCAGTTAATTTTTTAAAAATTACATTAATCTTTTCCTCATTTGATTTTAATATTTTTGAAAATATTTTTAAGCACATTTTTCAAAAACATTTCCCATTGGTTTAGTAAACTATACTTCTATATGTGTACATTGCAGTGATATTAAATACAAATTTATGAGCATATTACTGTTATTTTAATTTTTAAAAAATATATAACTAAACAATTAAAATTGCAACCATGGCTTCTGTCGTGGCTGGTTCGTGAGTGCTTAGAAAAAAAAATAGTCAAATAGAAAAACTTAACAATTTTATTCCAGATTCGTTGGAGTTACTCTGCGCAGTAACTCCCTCGCTAAGAGCTAACACTCGAATAATAATCTCACTCTTTCCGTTACACTCGCGCTAGTTGCCTAGCGCCATCTATGAACATTTATTTTGTTAACGCTTCGAAAATCCAATCACTACACCCCCAACGTAAGAGTAGTGTTTATATGAAATCATAAACACATCTCTGAATTAAATTTATGAATTGGATTTTCAAACGTATCTAATACCATCAAATTATCCAAGTAAAAATAAATACAAATACAAATGCAAAGCTAACTCAAATGAAGATCTAATACTAACAAACGTTTAACAGAGCAATGTGGTAAAAATAAGAAATGCACAATTGTATACAAATACCATCCTGATAATACAAATTTCAATTATCAGTTAATATACATTAATAATATATATATACTTAATAATGTGTATAATCACTTATCAGCTAATAAACACAAATTTATAATGAATATAATCACTCAGTAAACATTAATACATAATTAAGAAAGGATTTTACTTGATAAACATTACTCAGATGATATTTCAAACATAACTAAAACTGCTAATTGAAAATTTATAACAAACACTAGAAAAAGTTATTTTCCTGTAACTAATCCTATTTCAAATAGTTAGCACATAATACTCTTAACCAAATTTGCGAATGCCAATTATTCAACATATTAAGAAAATGATAATCAATAAAGAAACATTAAAGTAATTATATATAAATATGAAGCACAAATTATTATTATTTAATAGTCATTAATCACATATTGATATATAAAATAGAAAAATGATATTAGTTCAAAAAAATGTTTTTCAGTCTATTTTGGTAACAAACGTGACAGAGCATCAGCATGCGGCATTTTAGAACCAGGGCAATGTTTTAATGTTATGTTGAATCTCTGCAAGGCGAAAACCCACCTTTGTAGTCGAGATGACTGAGGAGCACACTTGGTCAGATAAGGAAGGGGGTTATGATCGGTAAAAATGTGGATCTCGGATCCAAACACAAGGGTTTCAGACTTTTTCAAGCTCCAAACTATAGCAAATGCTTCCCGTTCAATTGTCGACCAAGATTGTTGACTTTTGTTTAATTTTTGACTTGCATAAGCTATAGGGCACATTTTTCCATCAACAATCTGTGATAAACACGAGCCAATCCCGATTGACGAGGCATCACAATAAATCACAAAGGGTTTGCTCATATTCGGAGTATGTAGAGTAGGAGCGTAGCAATGCTGATTTTAATTTTTCAAAAGCAACACCATGCATTTCACACCAAGGCAATACATCAGGGCTTCTTTTCTTTGTTAGTTCCGTTAATGGAAAGGCAATCTCGGCAAAATTCGCAATATAATCACGATAATAATTGAACAGGCCAAGAGCACTACGTAGTTGTTTCTTGGTTTCAGGTACGGGCAAATGAGAGATCGTTTCTAACTTAGCTGGATCAGCTTGATGCTTTCCTGAGCCAATTATACGTCCCAGGTATGAAATTTCAGATTTCGCGAAAGCACACTTTGAAAGATTAACAGTGAATTGCAGCTCTTCCAATTTATCCAGAACCACATGAAGGTGTTCCAAGTGAGAGGGAATATCATTAGAGAATATAGCAATGTCATCAATATAAGCGCGGCAAAATTCTCTGTATGGCGACAATGCTTTGTTCACTTCCCTTTGAAAAGTTGCCGCTGCGTTTTTCAGTCCAAAAGGCATTACCTTAAAACGATACTGAGCTCTATGGGTCTTAAGAGATGTATAATCCCGTGAATCTTCTTCCATGGGAAGCGAATAGTATCCCTTCAAAAGATCCAACACACTAATCACATTTGCCTGTCCTATAGAATATATTAATTCCGTTGCGTCTTCCATTGGGAAATCATCGGTTTTAGTCACTGCATTCAAAGCTCGATAATCCACACACATCCTGATAGATCCATCCTTCTTGTTTACACAGACTATAGGATAAGCTATGTCAGCTGAGCTCTCTTCGATTAGACCCAGTTTAAGGAGTTCTTCGATTTGGGAGTCTACTTGAGGTTTCAACGCTTCGGGAATTCTGTACACATAAGGTTTTTTCCTTTCTTTACCGTCTTCTAATTTTATCTTGTGATGACCAACCTTTGCAACTCTAACTTGTCCGGTAAATATTGACCGATGATTCCGCAATAAGTTCAGGATTTGACATTTCACTCCCTCAGAAAGATGTCGCAAATCCACTTGATTAAATATTTCCTTCCAGGAACATACATTTTTACAACTGGGAGATGAATAAACTTCTCCAAAGTCTGCATCATCTTCAAAGATCATGCCTACAGCATTAATTCTTGGATAGTATTTCCGAATTTTATTTGCATGACAATGCCGAATTTTTCCATCGCTAAGTTTTACTTTATATGAATGTGGAGGGCAATGCTCGATAACTTCTCCGGGACCAGTCCAACGGGCATACAATTTGTTCGATGAATCAGGTATTAATAAATAAACTTGGTCACCTGGCTTAAATTCCTTAGAAGCGGTTCGGCGGTTAAAATATTCTGCATATGCCTGCTGTTTACCAGAAGCGATGAGGGATGCTTCCTCGGCAGCTCTTTCTAAGTTTATTTTTTGCTCCTGTAAATAATCCACAACTGATTTCTCCATGTTTAACGGAATGGCAATATCACCACACCAGCTCGACTTTAGGACACTGAGAGGTCCTCTGGCTTCACGTCCATACGTCACATCAACTTGAATGGCGAAACACCGGTCGTACAGTTGGGAACTTCCCTGTACGCAAAAAGCATATACGGAATGTATTTATCCCAGTTACTCGGATCAGTTCTGATAATGTGATGAAGTGAATTTTTGAACACCCTATTATATCTCTCTATAAGACCATTTCCAGCTGGATGGTTAGGCGTCGTAAATCTGGGAGCACAACCTAATCTTTTCATGAATTCCTGGGTTAACTTAGAAATAAAGTTCGTTCCATTGTCACTGGCAATAACATTGGGTATTCCAGTCCGCATAAATATCTCCAATAAAGCATCACACGTAGCTTTAGCCGTTAACGAACGAAGAGGGATAGCCTCCGGCCATCGAGAGTGCTGGTCCATTAGACATAATACATACTTATGCCGACGAGCAGAAGGAGGTTCAATGGGTCCTATTAGGTCTATATTTACCATCTCAAACTGCAATTCCGGACGGAGAACAGGAGTGATAGGAATTTTATCAATCATTTTTTCCGGACTCCTCAACTGGCATTCTTTGCAAGATTTACAAAAGTTTTTAATATCATCCTTCATGTTTGGCCAATAAAAACTGTATTTAATTCTTTCACTCGTCTTTTTTAATCCCATATGGCATCCGAAAATTGATTCATGGGCTAATTTAAGAACTTGCTGTCTCTTACTTTTGGGCAAAACCAACTGATTCACTTTTTCGCCTAATATTTTATCCCTGTGGAATATTAATTCATCATTCATAAAAAAGTTTCCTTTTCCAAGAGATACATTTCTTCTTACCGACTGCAAAGTATCACATTTTTTCTGTTCTTTTTTCAATGCATTAATTTTGTTTTTCTTATCCAAAGAATCGCTTTCATTTCCGCTCTGTTGTTCTTCGCTCTGACTCACGCCACAACAAATCATAAATTCATCAAAGCTCTCTTCCATCGGCGCCTCCAACACAGACGGGTTTTGGCTGCTGCTGTGGTTTATGCTTTCCCCCAATAAGTTTAATACAGAGGGGGGGAGGATGAACTGCTCTTGAATTCTATCCGTGACAGCTGCAACTATCTCAATAGGCCTTGAAAATCCTTCGTTGTTTTTATCTTTTAATGATATTTGAAAACTCGAAAGAGTAGCGTTGATCCTTTCTCCAAATGCACTTGTTAAAATGATTTTTCCTTTTTCTTTTTGTTCACTTGACACATATTTTGAATTTAAAACTGGTATCATAGCACCAGAGTCAACTAGGGTTTTCAGTTCTCTATTGTCCACACAAATATCAACGTATTGTAAAGGGTTGACATTTAAGCTTTTTTCACCATTAATTAATTCCGACTGAATTTCCGCTGTTAAAATGTCTTCCCGTTTCTTTTCTGCCGCAGATTCTCTCAACTGCGATTTTTTATGTCTATTTGGACAGTCTCTAGCAAAATGCGACAATCCACAAACGTAACAGTCTCTTGTTACTTTCCTTGAATTTGTAGTTTCGTTTTTATGAAAGCTTTTATTTCTGAATTCTCGTTGTTGCGGGGGTATATATTTCCGTTCCGAAAAATGTCTCTCTTCTCTTTCGTCGTAGGTTTGATGTTTAGAAAAGTTATTCTCTTGATATAATTCTTTCTTTTTCCTCACACTGTTCGATCGCACATTTTCATAATCATCTAATTTGCTTGCAGTTTCGTTTGGATTCGTGAATTGTGACCAAACATCAATAAAATGTTCTTTAATATCCGCGGGTACTTTCCGCTTTATCTGTTCTGTTATGATTAAACCCGACAAACTTTCAAAAGTAGTTACTTCTAATCCTTGAATCCATTGCTCAAAATAATTTTTAAGCTCGTAAGTAAAATCACACCAGGTAGTCTCCGGTCTTTTAAAATGAGTCATAAACTTTTGCCTGAATTTTTCCGGGCTGAGTTTAAATCGTTTCACCAACAAACTTTTGATATGGTCATAGTCTTTAACTTTCTCGATTGGCTCTCGAGCGATAAGCTGAGTTATATCCGCTGGTAATAATCCTAATAGATGAGACACGTAATCTTCTCGTTTTATTTGAGCCCACTCGGCTTGCCTCTCGAACAACAGCAAATATAAACTTATATCACTGTTCTTCTCATCGAATTTCTGCATCACGTGCCTGAGTTCTATCTTTGGAGTAGGTAATTCGACATCCACTGGTACACTGGAATATTGCAGCTTCAGTTTCTCAAGTTCGAATTCTCGTTCTTCTCGTACCTTTTTCTCCTGTAATTCCTGCAATTCCCGCTCTTCTTGCTTTCGTTTTTGATCTTCTCTCTCTTTTCTATCTTCTATGATAACTATGATTTGTTTCTTTACAAACTCTTCCTCGTAATTTTTACTTCCAGTAATTAATTTTTTTAAGTCCACAATTTTCATCTCTAATGAAATAGTTTCACCCAGCTCTTCCGCCAACAACTTCAAATCTTCTTTTTTCGCACTGCCTAGGAAGGCCATATCGATACCGAAAGCACACCTTTATCGAATAAAGTTCTATTCTTAATTCATCAAAAATAGCACTCGATTCTCAATCCTGTCGACTGCGCCAAATGTCGTGGCTGGTTCGTGAGTGCTTAGAAAAAAAAAATAGTCAAATAGAAAAACTTAACAATTTTATTTCAGATTCGTTGGAGTTACTCTGCGCAGTAACTCCCTCGCTAAGAGCTAACACTCGAATAATAATCTCACTCTTTCCATTACACTCGCGCTAGTTGCCTAGCGCCATCTATGAACATTTATTTTGTTAACGCTTCGAAAATCCAATCACTACAGCTTCTTATAATATTTTGAATGAAGATTCAAATCTACTTTATTATTTTCATTTCTATTCTTCATGGTTTATTTATTTCATTATTTTAGGTTATCATAAAATTAAAAATTAGGTAATAAACCTAACTGGAACGTCATCAATGTTTTTCCCCCTAATAAAATGAAGCTTATTTTCCAACTTTAACAGTTTTTAATGGCTTTTTTTTAGCATTGAATAAAAAGTAATTTTTAAAATGGACTTTTAACATATTCATTTCTTAGCTCAATCATCTAATAGTATTTCTATCAACTAAAAGATAATTCTTTCCAAAGGTTACGTTGATTATTTTTATATTAGTTTAAATATTAATTCTCATAAAAAGTTAAAAAGTAATATTCCAGATAATTATTCACAACTAAATACAACTTGTTCTTTTCTTGCAATTAAAGTATTAATCAAACAAAAATTAAACTGATTGCAAACACTTCATAATTGATTGACATAATTAAAGTAATATTAAATGCCTGATGGTCCCAAAAAAGCAGATGATACATCCCTAATTATTTTGATTTTGCTTTCAAAGTCTACGTCTAGCATATATGTTTTTCTTTCTTGATGCTCATAAAATCACTTATAACTTCCCTATCTAAAAAATACTTTTCTGCAAAAAAGCTTTCTTTGAGAAACTAAATTGAAGCTATTTTATTTTGATGGTTAAAATGCAAAATAAGAAAAGGAAAAATATCAAAATGATGTTGATTAAAATTATTTGATATAAAAAAAACTTCACTTTTCAAAAGAATAGTAGATGAATAAAAATTTTGCAAGATGATGCATTCCAAATAACTTTAAAAAAAAACTTTTGTAATGGATATTGTTGTGTATGCCGATGATGACTCTACACTTGATGATGAGAAATGAACTATAAATTTGCGGTGTAAATAATTGAAATAAACAAAGGAATAGCGGTGTAACTAAAATGATAAAACGATGCTTCTATACTATGCAGTTTATTGCAATGAGAAGGGGCATGGAGTCACCCCGCTAAAAGTGGTAAGCATCGCATCAAGTTCAAATCTCGTTTTGAGGGTCATGACCCGAGCAGTTACAAAAAAGGAGCAACCGTATTATGAATGTCCACCAACTTGATGCATTGGCAGCAAAGTACTAAAGAAATATCAAATCAAAAAAATAACATTATATCAATATACATATATGCAATCGTAATTTCTATCTTTCTGAAGAATTATATAGGTGATCATGTATTTATTCATACTTCAACATGATTAATAAGACAGACAGTCAACTCCAGAATTTGAAAATGTATCATACATACTTTAAAGGTTGAAAGTGTGAACTTTGATGGGATGCATGGAAATTTCCAACTATAATTTTAGTTTAAAAAATGTTGACGTTTTCCTTTTAAAATTCCCACAATATATTACTGTACAAAGATGATATTAACACAATTTTCCAAACATAATAATAACAAAATCCCTTTATTGAAATTAACTTTTTTATCACATAGTTGTCTTTTTTAACATCAATAAATTTTCAAAATATTTCAGAGTGTATTTCTACAATAATTTTTATTACTGTAATGAAAATCATTTTATTCCCAATACTAGTCTGTGTTAAAACTGAACTAAGGTAAAAAAGAATGTATTCTTTTGCCATTAATTTAACTTGTTTTTTCTATTAACATTACATATTTATCTTCTGTAACATAGTAATTACACACACACACAAAGTATGATAGCAATAATTAAATTGGACAATTTTTGAAACCGTATAAAAAAGAAAGAAAGAGACTATTATGAGTGCAGTAGTAGCTGAAAAACCTTATAAAAATGAGGATAACAATTCCTCATGTTGACTTGATGCAACGGAATTTCCCGTTCACTACAATATTTATTATGTGTTTAATAAAATGATTATATAAATTATCAATGTCATATTCGAAATTTCATTTACATACCACTTTATCCTTCAGATTTAGTATGTCAAAAATAACATCTGAAAATTATTACATTTTCTTCCTTAAGCATTAACAGAGGTTCCTTTTATTTGAAAAGAATTATTTTTCTTCAAGAGTGAAATTTTCTAAAAAAATGCTGTAAAGTAGTTTAAATTAACATTGATTAGTGATGGCATTCAGGTATTTAATTTTAAGGGTAAATATCTAGAATTTGTATTTATATTTCAATTAGTTGTATTCATATAAAAAAAAACTGTATGATCTAATATGCTAATGTTACAGAGACAGGAAAAACATAAAGATAAGAGAGATAAAAAAAATATATGATTTTTTTAAAAAAACATTAAAACAAACAACACATACATTTTACATATTCAACTTAAATGTCAACTCTTTTTAATTATAATAAACAATAATGAGGTAGACGATTTTTTAAAAAGTAATTTTAACTGAATTAAATAAGATTTTTTTCTGTATTTCTTAAAATGATACTGGAAACAAAAGTGTGATATTGTTTAGATTCTTTTCTCCTTTCACATTTTTAGGCCATGGTTTAAGCAGAATTAAGAATCATGTTTTAGATTTAGAATTTTGAGAGGAGCTGCATAGATTATTGGCTTGACACAGTATCTTATGGAATATATTGTATAATCTATTTCACTTGTAAATGATTGTGCATTCTCTTTTCTCATTAAGTTTATTTTTTTCTTTCGATTTCTCTTCATCTCATTAGAAATTTCCAATTATTTGATACATACTCAAGTTCAACTGCTTTTTCATATGCTAAAATGTTCTATTTCTTCTTCTTTTGTGAATACAATGGCACAGGAAGTTCTTTCAGTTGCGTTTAAAATGTGTAAACTCTTTCATCAAAATAGTGGTCAAAATATATTTTGTTATCCTTTTCATATTTTTCAGTCTCTGTCCATCCTTTTTACTGCAGTAATTAAAATCTGCCTTCAGTTGATTGCTGTTTATTTTCTTTTATTGACCTAATTGGTTAAATTAAGTTTAACTATTTAAGCAGTTTCAATCTATTTAAAACATTAGCTTTAAAATTTTTATTGAAGGTTAATTGGATCAATACCAAGTTATATTTGGAAATTAGCATTTTTCACATTTTTTAATGGAGACTATGGAAGTTATTTTAAAAAGATGTTTACTGAGTTATTAAATTGTCTATTGAACAAATGAATTTGCAGATCATCTGATCCAAGAATTCTTATTCATTTTATTATTGAATCTAAATTGTAAATGACAACAATGTTGAAATTCCTTATTCTACTGGCACCAATGATGAAGTAATTTGCGTCTGATTGACACTAAGCATGGGTAAATGCCTTATTCTACTGTAATTACAATTATTTTAAAACAATAAAAATTCTTTCATTCTATTTTTCAATGAGATTTTATTCTATATCCTCTTAGAAATTATTTTTCTTTTCTTTTCAGTAATTTAATCAAAATCTTAATTTTAAAAGATAAAGTAGGTATATACAGTAAGTAATACTATGAAAGTCTTATAGATTTTAAGGATTTTCATCATGATTTTTTTTTAAACACAATACCCCAAAAGATTCATCACTCATCATTTGAACCAGTTAAAGCCACATTAGTATAGCACTTTTTAATGTTATGCAAAAATTAACAAATGATATTTTTACAATAGAATTGAAAATCCTATTGTATTAATTTAGAATAAACTAAGATCATCACATTAAATTCAAATAACATTTTTCTTTTTGGAAATTAAAAATTGCATTCCAATTTTTTTTTTTTTTTTTTACTTCTATGCATTATTATAAAAGTAGAAGAACAGTTTGAACATACTTATAAGCATGAAGGAAAAATAGCTAAAACATCCCTGATATAAAAACTTTTTAGTACAAGTTTTCCTTTAAAATGTCATTGCAGTAGTCATATATAATAATAAACAATCGCTTATATTACCTTTTCAGATTTAATTTGGCATTTATCAAAATTCTGATTTTGTGCATCAAAAGAGGAGCTATATTCTGCTATACATAGATAAACTTATGATAAAAATTGGAATAAAAAGTACATGTATTGAAATATACTTTTTAAAATCATGTAGAATTAATCAACTAATGCAAAATTTAAGTGTCTGTCATGCACATTATCAACATTAATAACAGAACAATTTAACTCTGATTTTATAATTTTTCAAGAAAGCAAATAAAAAAAAAAGAATAGACAAAACTGAAAGAAAGTGGCTATAGATTTCAGTATTGCAACTTTTAAACTACAAAAATACAAATGCTAGCAAATAATAACATCAAATCATGCTTGCAATCATAAAAAAAGGTTTAAAATGTTCTGTAACACTAATTTATTACTTAAATTAGATTTTAAAAAATGAAGTATACTTATCCACATTTTAAAAATTTCAGCTAATTAAAAAACACATTTCGCTCATTCATTAAAATATTTCACTGAATACAGCCAAATTGCAAGAAATGAAATTAAAACAGTACCGAATTTATATTCCAAATAAAGCATCATTTTTAACTTCCAATTAGAATTCAAATGAAACTTGTAAGTTCATTGCATTGCTCAGAGAAAACATTAAATTTCATTTAAAAAGACCAATGGGTCATAAAATTCGATCCTGAACTCATATATTAGTTTATTTTAAATAATTATAAATTCAATGCCGCAGTGGAAAATTCAGCTTTTCCAATCTCTCACTGTTCGGAACTACTTTGATATACACCCCCAAATTGGAAATTTGGCGACTTTTTTTTCTTGCCAAGCAAAATACCTGCTTTTGGCGCCTTTTTTTTCTTGCCAAGATGGATTCTCGTGAAACACAAATAATTAATCCTTCCTAAAAAGCAACCCTAAAAAGTCCGTAGGGAGTGCCAGATTTGGCGCGTAATTTTTGGGGGAGTATATCAAAGTTGTACCTAAAACAGATTAATGTTTCATTTCTTTTAATCATTTCTTCGATTTTAAACCACACATTGTTTGGGCTCCGCTCCAGTATAGGCTTACGCCAAAGTGGCGATAATTTGACTTTACTAAATTTACTTGGAACATTTTAACCTGCTTTGGTTCAGCATATTCTGTACTAGGGTTTTGCCCTGGAAATCCAGACCAAGAACTACACAAAAATATTCCTCGTATCACAAGTATTGAAAAAATTCCTGAAGTTTTGTTGTCAAAATGTGCACTTAATTTTCAAAATAAACTCTTTTGATTCAACATTTAGCATTATAAAGACATAGTGAGTCTTGACTTGAGTTTATGTTATTCAAGATTTAATTTCACGGCAAATATGTCGTGCATGTGGATCTGGTGTATGTTGAATCTGTTGTTGAAATCAAGATTAAATCAACATATTTTTTAAAACAATATTTCTCTTTATCTCAAGTTTCCCTGAAATTTTGCACAAATGTATTGCTAACAAACTCTTGAAATTGTTGAGGCAGATTTGCTGTACTGCTCATGAAAATTTATTTTATTGCCAAAAATCTGTTATATATAAATAAAATAATGAAGCATTGTCTCTCTTTTTTTTAATTAAAAATTGTGGTATACAGGATTTTTAAAATATTCAAAAAAAATTTTATGAGAGTGTGTAAAACATATTTCATGATCAAGATGATACTAGTCAAACTTTTTAATATACTGATTGTCCATGCTAATTTGCCTTTTTAGTTAATTTCTAATCTATTAGGAGACAAATAATTCCAAATGGGAAAAATTAAATCGATGACAGAAAGAGTTATATTTTAAATTATTCAAGACCACAAGTATACTGCTAAAAAATTACAAAATCTATTTTTGTTTATATAGTACTTTAGTATTTTAAATCATACTTAGTAAAATATTCTTATTATACTGAACATTTTAAAGGAAAAGAAAAAAAACTCCCATCTACAGCTTAAACTGATTATGTTTTGAAATAATATAATTGTTATAAATGATTTGAGTATGTTACAGTAGCCATCTTAAAAAGTTTACCAATCATTGTTCAAAATTTTTGTCAAAAAACAATTTGTTTATAATAATTCAATTCAAAGTATCATAACTTCATCAGTGTTAATTACAGTGAAAGAGAACTTTGTAATTTAGAATGTTAATGTGTTGAGAATATTTTATACTAGCCGCCTTTGGCGACCAGCTGGTTCTCCAAAAGGAATGCGTTCTAAAATTTTCAGTTAAATTCTTATGTTTCTTGCTCTCTTTATAATTTCTCAGCTATATATACTTAAATTTCGATAGTCACGTAACTCATATTATTATAGAAGCCCTACGATTATTTGTTCATTGCACTATGTAACGCTCCGACTCACAATAAGTTGTCTTGAAATTATGTGGAAAATATCACATTTTATATTTGCTCCATATTATTACATTTCTTTTTAAACAGGTGCGAACATCAGTCTTTTCTCGGTTTAATTTGCAATAAGAGTTAGTTTAATTATTCAGTTTTTGTCAAAATGACAGCAATCACTCGTACATTCTTAATGTGCTCTTGCAGGTTAAATTCTACTTTCATTCTGTAAGAAATTAATGGTTGGAAAATATGATTATATATATATATGTGTGTGTGTGTAATATATAAATTCACTAAAAATAGGAACTGAATTTATAACTTTAAAACTGATATCAGTTCAGATTTATAAAAATATTTTTAAAAAAGCAGTTTTATACTGTAATCTTTTTGGACGTTATCCCAAAAAATTCCGAATGTTAGCGTAACTTTAATTAAAGTTTTTAAAAAAATTCTATATAGGTGTGCTTTTTCATCCTCCAAAGTAAATATGCATAAACTAAGTGATGTATCTCTAGATCGTATGGTCTACTATGTAGAGCATTAACAAACACATGCACACTCACATTCATTCTTGTATGCAAACATATATTCATTTGATTATCAGCCTTGGAATAATTCTGTATAATGATTGGCCAGAAATTGTTTATTTTTTTAAGATAGTGGATGAAAAGATCTAGAGCAGCACTTTTTAATAGATGTAACAATTATGCTTAAAATATTAGTAAAATTATTTCGTTAAAT
>JAPMOQ010062083.1:0-14530 GCA_026543055.1 Argiope trifasciata
TATTGATTATTTTGATTCGGTTGTCTTATTTTGTTAATTAATTTATATTCATTTGTATTTTAGTTGTAGCTGCATTTGCGCTCTCTAAATACAATGGTTGATTTAAAAACATTTTAATTCTTAAAACTTGTTTAATCAGTAATGATTTTTAGTTTCGATTCCGGTTTTGGTTTCGTTTCCGTAGTTACTTCTGTTTCTGTTTCGTTTAAATAATTCTTTGAATATAGTATTGTGGATTTGTTTCATTAATTGGTTCTTATTCATTTACCTTTCATTTTGTGAACTTTTAGCGTGTAATTCTGAATTGAGTTTTAATTTCGATTTCGACCTATTTGGTTTCGTTTTAATTTTGTTGATTGTTTTAATAATTTTATGATTGTATATATATATATATATATATTTATATATATATTTATATATATATATATATATATATATATATTTATTTAAGCAGGATCTAACAACTTGTAAATATTCTATTAAAACCGAATACATAAAGAAATAACCTAAAATCTTCTCTTTCTTTCAAAGGTTTTAATTTTACAGATATGGCCACTTTTTTTTTCGTAGAGGATCTCGATATGTCATATTCCACCTGAAATTATATAAATTTCTTACATAATTCTGTGATGTATAAACAAACAGCGCTGAAATGAGTAATTAGATAATAAGCTTTAAGGGAAATGGTAAATACTTATGTGAAATAGAAAATATTTTTAAAAGAAACCACTGCACAGTGAAGAAAATTCTTGAAAATATTCTAAATATAGACAGATTAAAGATATTCAGAGAACAGGAGGCCAAGATGATTTACAGAATTGAGAACAGAAGTACGAGAGATTAATACTATTGCAACTGCAAGTGCTATTAAAATATCTCAAAGCATCACCGAAGTGCAAGGACTAAAAAGAAGAGTCTTCATGAACATGGCAGGATACTACGTAAGAAATCATTCATCAAGAAATCGAACTGGAAAAAGAATCTTATTAGTACCTAATACAAATTTAGATTTTTGGAAAAATATTTTATTTAGCGATGAGGAAGGAAATGAGTCGTTTGAAATACAGAAGTTCACAAAAGTATAGAGACTAAAGATCGGCGAATCTAGTAAACAGTAGTCATGATAAGACAATTAAGCATAGGGACGGATCTATTGGCAGAGGTTGGAATCGGTAATTTAGTATTTGTCGAATCTATAATGAGCGAGATGAACTGTTTATTTTAATAGACAATGCTGCAATAATAATAATTTGGTATTGGGATCTTCCGAAGTACAAATCAGACTGTGAAAGAACTGTTACTCTATTATGGACTTAGGACTAACTTTTGCAATTACCTGATCTAAATTCCACTAAAAGTTAATGGGAAAGTTATGGAGAAAAATACCTGCCAAAGAACCAGTTCTAATAAGGAGGAGTTCAAAAAAGAAATGTCTCGGAAGAATGGCAGAAAATCTCTCCGGAACTAAAAACAACAACAAAAAAATGGCCACATAAATGTCTAGACGATTAAAGGCAGTGATAAAATCCAAAGGACAGTTGACAAAATATTAATATTACAACTTTAATTATTTTTGTCTGTGTTTACCACTATCTGTGTTTACTGATGAAATATGATGCTTTTCAGCCTTCGTTGAATTATTTCTTTTTGCATTTTGATATAATCAAACGTTTACCAGTTGCTGCATTCTGCATGAATACTGTAGTAGCTCTTGTGTTGCTTTACAACGGGACGTTAATATAACTAAACTAAACTAAACTAGATTTCTTTTGATTCTCACTGTGTCTAAATCATATTTTATATTTTCAGTGGTGATTTTAGAATGCACGGTTTCACAATAAACTCCACAGAATTAAGCCTACAGTGTATTTCTGGTCCACATCACCTAATCGAAAACTGAATAAGGTTTTGTAAAGTTTGAAAATCAGCCACACGACATACACCCACCAACAAATTCTCAAGCAGGAGCTTTGCTCAATTTGCGGAGCACCATTTTGTCCAAATTGTAATTTCTCTTTTACACACTCTCCACAATTTGTTTCACGCCGTCTAATGCTTTTTAGACGCCTCATCTGATTCAGGTTATTTGCTTTCCAAGACCTTATTCTAATTTCAACCTGTGGTGGAATGTGGATTATTGTGATCTGTGCAGGAAGCAACAGGACTTAAGTTTTCAGACACATTTCTTTAACAACCATATTCACACACGGAACAAGCGCAAAGACAAGACATTCAAATGCGCAGTTTAAAAGTACAGCAACACATCTCGTTCTGATTGCACTCACAATGCATTAGGGCCTCGGTGGCCCGGTGGAAAGATCCCGTTTTCGGAGCCGGTGGGTTTCAGGTTCGAAACTCGATTCCACCGAAGAACCTTCGTGTTAGGGGTCTCTTGCACGTTCAATCAGTCAGGTCAAACGTCCTCCCGCTGGTGTGGCGTGGAGAGGGGGTGTCATCTCAGGTGTCGTCCTCGTCACCTGACCGTGGTTCTAAATGACGAGGTCCGTCCCAAAATAGCTCTCCCCTTTAAAAAACGGGACGTTAATATAACTAAACTAAACTCACAATGCATTGTTGGATGTCATATCAGGCATCGCAATCTAGTATCCAAAAGAGAAGAGAAGAGTTATGTAACTGATACAACCTTCTTTTTTTAGCTTTATAGTTTTTTTTTACAATAATATTTAAATATCAGCCTAGACTTTTATTAGTGCATCGTCATTACTAAACTGAGTTTCTTAATTAACTCATGCAATAAGTTTTGCATTTTTAGGCATTAAGATTTTGCTAGCATTCCATGTTTTGGCTTTCTCATAAACTTATAGAAATATTTTGATATAGATGCAGTTTAGTCAGAGATAGCTTCTCTGCCATCAAGGCACCGGCTCAAACTCAAGTCCTTTTCTGATTTCTGACCCATTTCAAATCTTGATTTCTCCTTGCTCGGCAGTGTGAATAGATATTTAACACGCTGAATGTCACGGCAATTTTCAGAAATCTGACCTAAAATGACACGAATTAATTGTAATTATTTTTTATAATTTTATTTTTTGTTCGTTTTTTTAATAAATTTTCCGTTCATGCAATACAGTATTGACTTTTCCCTGAAGCCATCTATCGATATGAACACTCTTATACCACGAGTTTATTCGTTGCTGCACACAAATGGCAAGTAAACACAGAACGAGATAACTCGTAGTTGGCGTCCTATAAAAGAACGCAATCCACGAGTCAACTCATAGTTGGCAGTCAACGTGTTAAAACAATTGAACCTGTTTTCAGCGTACAAAGAAGAACCTATGAAAAAAAGTGTGTGTGAGCTGTGGGGAAACAGATTTTGTTTGCTAATGCTTGGTTTAAAAGAATATGAATGTGAGAGTTAAGAAATTCAGAAAAGTGACTGTTCACTTTATTTATGTTTTGAATTTTTCTTTATGTTCCATTCTCCATTTGAATTTTCATTTTTAAACTATAATCTTCAACTATTTTCGGAGACGAACTAATCCCTACTGGTAATTTTCTGTCATTTTTTTCTTCAAAAAACTTCTTAAATCCCTGAAAAGTTTTTTAACCGGACTGTAAGAGGGTTCTGTAAAACCGGAGGGTTCCAGGTTCGAGACTCGATTCCACCGAAGAAGGGTCTCTTGCCCGTTGAATCTGTCAGGCCAAACTTCCTCCCGCTGGTGTGGAGAGGGAGGATACCAGCTCAGGGTCATCCTCGTCATCTGACCGTGGTTCCAAATGACGAGATCCGTCCCAAAATAGCTCTCGTATTGCTTCAAAACGGGACGTTAATATAACTAAACTAAACATAAATGATTGTGCGTCACAGGCTGTGGTGACACTCCTTTTTCGTAACTTGCATTGATAATAGAAGTCAACTACACACTTATGTTTAATTTAGCAGTATACAGGGTGTTCCAAAACTCATGGTCCATACTATAACAGAACTCGTCAAACCAAAAAATATTTCACCGTACAATGTGAGATCAGAAACCAAATGTGGGACTGTGAGAGGGTCCTTACTTCGCAGAAATGGAGAATACAATGAAGACCAGTTATAACAATATGATGACAAAGAACTTTTATTTATAGCCGTTCTTCGGGGGAATCGAGTCTCGAACCTGATACACTCCGGTTCTGAAGTCGAGACCTTACCACCAGGCCACCGCAGTCCCGTTAGTGTATAGTGAAATTTGGCAAATTATAAGCTATGGTAACATTTTGGGACTTAATTCAAAATCTTTGATAAAAATACTGAAAAAAAAAGTTTTATTATATAATTTTTATTTTGTTTTCCTTGGTAAATTTTTTTCTTCGTGATTTTTTTTAGAAAATCAAATCGCATTTATGTTTTATTTAATTTTCAACATTTTTGGTAAAAATAAGTGGTTATTTTGAGTTTTTTATAAACAAAATTGAAGAAATGCCTGTTTTTCTCTAATTGGGAATTGGCTCCAAAACTCGGCAGAGTGAAGCAGGATTATCGAAGGGTTGGAGCTTTTGGTGGCTATGAAAAAAAGAATATTAAAAACGAAATCTACGATAGCAAATATCTTGTTGAGAACATTATTATTTTTTAATTTATTGTTTGTCTTCATTAATTTAAATTATTAACCAGTTTAAACCTGTTTCAAACAATCATGACGTTTCTCTATCTCTCTCTCTCTTATATATATATATATAATCATAAAATAATTAAAATAATCAAAACCCATTTCTTAGTCAGCAAAAATTTAAACGAAACCAACTAGATCGAAATTGAAATTAAAACTCAATTCAGAATTACATGCTAAAAGTTCACAAAATGAAAAAGAACCAATTAATGAAACAAAATACTGTAATTAAAGAATTATTTAAATGAAACAGAAACAGTACTAACCACGAAAGCGAAACCAAAACCGGAATCGAAACTAAAAATCATTACTGATTCAAACAAATTTAAGAATTAAAAAAGTTTTTTAATCAGTTTTTAAATCAATCTTTGTATTTGGAGAGCGCAAATGCAGCTACAACTAAAATACAAATGAATCTAAATTAATTAAAAAAATGAGCTAAGCAACCGAATCAAAACAATAATCAATAGAAAAGGAATCCGGCCTGAAAACTTCGTCAAGGGCCACTTTCAAGCAAGGATTCCAAATAAGGGATTTTTTCTGTGAGGCATTGGTGGACAATGGTCAAAAGTATTGACACACACACACACACACACACACACACACACACACACACACACACATGTCATAGCTATTTCCAACTGATAAACCATTTACTAATAAATTCTTAAACATATTAATTTATGTAGAATTTTTATGAAAACAATCTTTTTGTAAAAACAAAGTGCTTTTGTCCAATTTTTTAAATCATAAAAGAGTTTTATAATAGATTAATATTAAAACAGGAGTCAAATAATTTCAATGTTTCCCACGTTAGAAAGAAGCAAGTGATATTTCCCCACTGAAGGAAAGAGAAAATACTTTTATGAAAACTGTTATGAAACGCGAGGGAATTTTCCTTGAACATATTATAAAAATATAATTACTTCATTTCCTCCAAAAAAAATTACATTCCATGAAAATAACAACTATGATTTCATAGTCTAAAGTTCAACCTTTTAAAAACGCATCTGCTTTAAAAAAAAACATGTTCAAAAATCATGCTCTCACTTGATAAATCATAAAAATGGAAAAGGGGAACAAAAAAGGGGACAGCAATAAGGTAGGGTGCATTTCGGGTGCAAACGGACAGGTAGGGTGCATTTCGATTGAGCGAAATAGGTGGGAGTGAATCTGGAGAGGAGTGTCAGGGCCAATCAGAAGGCAGCAAAGACGAAGAAGTCAAGGTGTGTGTGAATGAACTTGGAAGGTAAAGAAAATCAAAGTCAATTACTCAAGAAAAGTATTGATTAGAATCAGTTTCTTTTCATTTTCAGCAATTTTTATATTTGCCGGAAACTCGTTGAGGAAAGATTTCATTGCTCGTTGAAATGCGAGGATTTTTTAGCGGTTTATTTGGGTTGTTTTTTCAATAGGAGAAACTTTTCAAACCACTGCGGGCTCTTGCCACATCAGCATATGACTTTCTAGTAAGCCTTGACCAGAGCGAAGGCATTGCAGCCGTTCTAAGCTGCGAGGTATACTGCTTGGCGACAGTTACTAAAACTGGACTCTTCGTTCCTTTCCTTGTCAATGTTGGATGATTCGCTTTGCATATGTGGCGGGTGGTATCGTGATGTCGCGCCAATATGGAGATTGAATTGTCGCCAAGGGCCACGGTGGCCTGGTGGTAAGGTCTCGGCTCCGGAACCAGAGGGTTTCAGGTTCGAGACTCGACTCCACCGGAGAACCGTCGTGTGAGAGGGGTCTCTTGCACGTTAAATCCGTCGGGGCCAAACATCCTCTCGCTGTTGTGGTGTGGAGAGGGGGCTGCGAGTTCAGGAGTCGTAGTTCAAAGTGATGAAGTCCGTCCCAAAATAACCCTAATGTTGCTTCACAACTGGACGTTTATATAATTAAACTAAACTAAACGAATTGTCGCCAAGGATCGAACCTGGGACCTTGCGATTTGCAGCCGTGTAACATATCCGCTAGACAAAAGCGATCACC
Source organism: Argiope trifasciata (assembly GCA_026543055.1). Taxonomy (NCBI): domain Eukaryota; kingdom Metazoa; phylum Arthropoda; class Arachnida; order Araneae; family Araneidae; genus Argiope; species Argiope trifasciata. The sequence continues at coordinate 6,606 of JAPMOQ010062083.1, forward strand.
AATGTTTTCAGTGGCTGTTACCGGCTTATTAAGATGTCACCTCACATGTAATTCAACGGGCAACGCATTAGCAATTTGAGGCACTGTGAAAAAGCCTGCACTATGGTGGTGGTGGGAATTGTGTGCTCAAGTGTAGGTTGAATTCTCCCAAGGATCGAATCTGCGATGTTTGGGTTTGACATTCAATACTTTAACCATTCGGCAAAAGCGAACGCTAATGTCTAACTGCTGTTACTGGCTTATTAGGATATCACCCCATGCACAACTGAAACACATGGTTACTTCTACGATACGTTTCTGTTCTGATGTTAGGTAGATGCCTGATTACAATGGTCTCAAGACACGACTTTGGGAAAATTTCTTCAGATCTTCCCAGATCATAGTCTCTAGTGTGCAAAGCCATCCTTCTTTCAAATCTATAATGAGCCACCAGAATACAAACAGTGAAAACCACCCTTCGTTAGATGTCAATAATGAGCCATCTAGCTTAAGAGGGAGGGGGATTTTCTTTTTGTTATAACTTTGTTTATAATATTAACTCACTTTGCTTAATATTTGTTCTTACTTTGTTTGCTATTACTTTTACTCACTTTATTTACATTAGCTCACTTTGTTTAACGTTAGATAACTTTGTTTATAACATTTTGTAAAATAACTTTGGTCTGAAGGTTAAAAAAAATCAAAATAGTGCTCAACTCTTGTTTTCAAAATTTTTCAATGGCTGTAATTGCCATTGCCTTCAAAGTTAGGGTCAGAAAAGTTATTTCTAACCCTGATCTCGACTTTTTTAACAATAAACATTTATGCACCAAGTTTTGAAAAAAGAGAAACTTCTGGGTTTTTTCCCCTTTCATTTCCATAGTTTGAAATTGTTTAAATGCACATGGAGTGAAGATTAAAAGCATGAATAAAATTGATAAAATGAAAATAAAAAGGATTTAATGGGTACATTATATAAAAACGACCCGTTAAAAAAATTTGCAGAAGCTGCGTCTTGTTCAATTCTTTCCATATTTTGTTCACATGTTTTGTTAATCTGATGGACCTTTGGTTTGATGTATATCGCATTACTGAAAGTATACTATGTTAAAAAATACTGTAATAATAAAAGACTATCATTATGTTTTTAACCCCTCTATGGATACTTTATCAACCGCATAATAGCGAATAATTGTTAAAAAAGATCACCAGAGATATGTTAGTCTACTGACAATATGCCATGCGGCTTGCAATTAATACACAAATTCCTTTTTTTATTGTTTTACTATTAAATTTCCTTTCACTTTATACCTTTCCTAATTAAGAATTAAAATGGTTAAATTCACTTAAGATTTATTATTAATTAGTAAAAGTCGACGATTTTTTTTTTCTCCGCTATTAATAATGAAGTTAAACGATAAATTCGTGCTTTCTGTGATGAAACGTTGTTGTTTGTATTTCATTAAAAGAAGAAGATTTGCAAATGATATTTAATTTCTTGAAATATATTATAAATGCAGTGACAGCTTTCAACTCTGGTCGAAAATACAAAGTTTTGGCGCTTGATACATATTTTTCAATGATATTAACTTTCTAACATACCTGGATTTGAATGTTATTTTGATAATATTTGTACTTGTTATTTATAATATCTGTAAATATTATTTTTATAATATCTGTAAAAATTATTAATTTTGCAATAAATACTAAATTGTACGATAGTAATATGAGCATTACCTATGATTCCTACGATAAGAAATATTTCATTAGATTATATGAAGTTTAAAGGAGGTACTGTATTCATCTAGAAATTCAGACTTGAGATTTTAATGGAACTCGGAATGAAATTCGATGATTTTGATGAAACATTTTGAAAGTTTGCAAGTTCAAAAAACAATATTTTGTTTTGTTTTGCATTATGACTGTCTATCGATAAGTTTGTCTGTAACGAAGGTAATTCAAAAAAAGCTCTGAAATTAGTATATGGATTTTTCTCGAAAGTTGCAGATTTCTTTCAAATGCGGAGCAAAATCTGTTTAGAGGAAGTCTGTCTTTCATGTCATTTGAGTGCAAATGGATTCAATAATTACAAAACGCTCAGAGATACGTAAATACAATTTGGTGCACAGGTGTAGCATCTAAGATAAAGATTCGTATCAAATTTTGTATCAGTCTGTTTGTCCGTACTTTCTAATGCATGTAAACGCGATAATTCATAAACGTAATGACTGAAATCAATGAAATTCGTTATGTTGTGAATTGTTCTGTAAAAAGGTATCCAAAGCGCAAAATTCCAATATATATTGAGTAAAAATGCTGGATTCCTGAAAAAATTCTGTATTTTGTAACTATAACCTGATTTGCAAATTGTATCTACTTTATATGGCGTTCACCTGAGCCATACAAGATATGAATGGTCTTATCCGACGTCTACAATTTGGGGGGAACATTAATTGGAGAGATGGCAGAATCCCATGCCTATTGGTTTTTGTCTGAGGATGGAAAGACATTTTGCTTAAGGAAGCAAAATGGAGCAAACAGAGAAATTGTATTTATACCATAAAATCCTTAATATAGTTGAAAAGATGATTTTTCTCTATTAAGATGGAGCGAAATTATTTTGTACTATGATATTTTTACTGCGAAAAACCTTAAAATTTAATTAGAATTAAAAAAAACCCAGGGTTGGTCTCTCGAGAAGTTTCTCGCATCATCTGTATTAAAGTTGTAACATCGGAGAATGACTTGCATAACATTTGCGTACTATAACTACAAAATATGAACCTTTCACTTGGATTTAACATTCTTACAGAATCTATTGTCTCCTCGGCGAGTTGTTTGGGGATGAATCCTTGGTAAATCGATGCAGCTGAGATTCAAAATTTTTTGATAATTTCTATAACTATCCCGTAAATGTAAGAAATAAGCTGACCCAGTTTCATCGTCATCGGATGAACGGCTTAGAAAGGCATAAAAGACTTACAGACAAACACTTATTTTTATTTATATCGATAAAAGATTTTAATTTCTCTGTCAATAGATTCTATAAATATATAAATATTTAAATTAAAAACTATAAAAAACATTTCATCAGTTACCTCAAATAAATATCATCTTTATCAAAAGTACTCAACAGAAACTAGTTAACAGTTTTGAAAAACAACTCATTAAAAGTGATATTCTTTTAAATTTCCTTCTAATCGTCTTAAGTCTATCAAACCGGTTTTTGATTTACTTAATTGCTTTTTCATTCATGCAAATAAACAATGTCAACAGATTTTGTTTCTTTAACGTTTATCTCGTGCATGAAAATTTTTGTATATAATATCGGGATAAATGTTCATATTTTCTGTATAAATTTTTAATTTAGGATTATATTTTGCTTCTCGTGTACGAAATATGCAAAGAAGAACTGTCAACAAATTTGAAATCCAGATTTAGATGAAAGAAGTACTTATTTAAAAGTTCCCCAAGTCATTAAAAAAAACCATTTTTGTAATTATATCTCTATCTATTCGTGAACATGATAATTCAAAAATGTTTTGAACAAATGTAGCGCTGTTTTGTAGAACTCATTATTGATATGGATTATATTTCCGGAATGATAGTTGCAGATTATAGTTGAAATTAAAATTAGCGAAACTATATCATGTCGCCATACTTTTATTTCATCAAACAAGTTACTCATGTTGACATTTTTTAAAAGAACAATATATAAAAACCAAAGATAAGGAAATAGAAATGTATTTCATATATTTTTATTTTTCTTGTGATCATGTTATTTGGCTACGATCTTTGCGATAATAAGACCACAAGACTAAAAGTGATCACTCCATCTTGAGGACGTTATTTGACTTATAAATCTTCCGCTGCACAAAGCAGATGATGTTCTAAGATCGAATTTGTAGATTTCTACCAATTTTGGACGAAGTCCATTCACTTGAGGTCTACGAGATTGCCCGAATAAAGGTAAACACACAAGCTATACAAATAGAATACAGAAATTCATCGATCAAAGAATAAATCGGTAGTATCTTTTAAATCAAATCTGGCAAGGGGTGGACCGTCTGTCGTTCTACAATTTTGCTGTATGCAAACACAAAAATTCGTTCTCATTCACCTGATTTAAACCCGTTACAAAAAGTTGAACTATTTTTTAAATTGTGTAGTTCATGTTGTAAATACACTGATGAAAAAAAACTCCCAACACCAAGAAAAAATTATTGTACAGTAATGAAATTTTGGGAATACATTTGTCTAGGTAACATATTTAATTGATTAAAGTTTCAAGATCACAGGTAGAGCCATTTCAAATGTGAAATGTTGGTACATTAGTAACCGGTGTAACCGCCAGAATTTTGAATGCAAGCATGCAAACGTGCATGCATTGTGTCGTACAGGTGTCGGATATCAGTTTGTGGGATGGAGTTCCTTGCCTGTTGCACTTGGGCGGTCAAGGCAGGGACGGTTAATGCTGGTTGTGGATGACGCTGGAGTTGTCGTCCAATGATGTCCCACACCTGCTCGATTGGAGAAAGATATGGTGATCTAGCAGGCCAAGGCAACATGTCGACACTCTGCAGAGCATGTTGGGTTACAACAGTGGTATGAGGGCGAGCGTTATCCTGTTGGAAAACACCCCCTTGAGTGCTGTTCATGAATGGCAGCACAACAGGTTGTATCACTAGACTGACGTACAAATTTGCCGTCAGGGTGCGTGGGATAACCACGAGAGTGCTCCTGCTGTCATACGAAATTGCTCCCCAAACCATAACTCCAGGAGTAGGCCCTGTGTATTTAGGCCGCAGACAGGTCACTAGCAGGCGTTCACCTGGCCTCCTTCTAACCAACAAACGGCTCTCACTGCGACCAAGGCAGAATCGGCTTTCATCAGAAAACACAACAGATCTCCACTCCGTCCTCCAATGAGCTCTAGCTTGACACCACTCACGTCGCAAACGGCAATGGTTTGGAGTCAGTGGAATGCACTATACAGGGCGTCTGGCTCGGAGCTGTCCTTGAAGTAACCGATTTGTAACAGTTCTTTGTGTCACTGTGGTGCCAACTGCAGCTCGAATTCCAGCTGCAGACGCAGTACTATTAGTCACAGCCATACGCCGAATACGACGGTCTTCCCTCTCGGTAGTACCACGTGGCCGCCCGGAACCTGGTCTTCTTGAGGCAGTACATTTCCTTGACCACTGCCGCCAATACTCATGCACAGTGGATACATTCCTGCCAAGTCTTTCAGCAATATCGCGGAAAGAAAACCCACCTTCTCGTAGCCCTACAACACGACCTCTTTCAAACTCAGTGAGCTGTTGATAATGGCTTCTTCGTCTTCTCAGAGGCATCCTTGGCTAACATTAACCCACTACGTCAAATCTCAACTTAAATAACGATCACGAACCTTACAGCGCTTATTTAAAGCAAACCTCATTTGCATGTTCATAGTGTCGCTACTTGCGCCACACTTACGCGCGTAGCTCGAAATTTGAATCGAAGTCATCTTTCAGATGTATAAACACGCCTACCAAATTTCGTTTATCTAGCACAGCTCCTTCCTAGTGTTGGGATTTTTTTTTTCATCAGTGTATAACACATACCGAATTACTTCAACTTACTCCAAATAGTTTTTTTTACAGTTATACAAAGACTTGCACTTTAATTATAATTAGCCTATACAAAATTTTATTGCCTTATATAAGCAATAAAACAAGCACCCTCTGCTGTGAGTGAATATTATTGGAAATAATATTCATTTGGACATAATTCAGAGAGAAAGTATTTGAACCATGTCTTTTTGCGGATCATTCGCAATTGTTCTAACCTTCAATTGCACGGACTGTTTTGCTTTTACAGTAATCGAACTTCCTGATCGGCCGATCTAATTTTTTTTCGCATAAAACTATCTAACACATTCTTCTATTCGAAAGAATCCGACAGTAAAGAGAAATACTAACAGAGCTGGCGAGCGACAATTTATGCGCCATAAAAAAGTTGAAAGAGAAGCATTTCGCAAACATTTATTCACTTTAAATTGATCACACTCAAGCAAATCAGATGCTTCGTATTCGAGGAATATTGCGATCTCTAGTGAACAATTTTTTTTAATGAGAATTTAGTACCTTTTTGAATTTTACTATTGTATTTATTTAAATGTTTTCTATATATATATATATATATATATATATATATACACTGAAGTGACAAAAGTTATGGGATGACTGTTAATATCGTGTCGGTCCTCCTTTTGCCCGGCGAAGTGCAACAATTCGACGTGTCATGGAGTCCACAAGTCGTTGGAAGTCCTCTGCAGGAATATTGAGCCATGCTGTCTGTATAGACGTCCATAATTGTGAAAGTGTGGATGGGGAAGGAGTTTGAGCACGAACGGACCTTTCAATGATGTTCCATAAATGCTCGATGGGATTCATATCGGGTGATCTAGGTGGCCAGATCATGCGCTGGAATTGTCCGGAATGTTCTTCAAACCAATCGCGAACAGTTCTGGCCCGTTGACATGGCGCATTGTCATCCATAAAAATCCCATCGTTGTGTGGGTACGTGAAGTCCATGAATGGCTGCAAGTGATCTGCAAGCAGCTGAACATAACCATTTCCAGTCAATGATCGGTACAATTGCACCAGAGGACCGAGTCCATGCCATGTAAAAACAGCCCACACCATTATGCAGCCACCACCAGCTTGAACAGTGCCTTGCTGACAGTTTGGGTCCATGGCTTCGTGGGGTCTGCGCCACATTCGAACTCTACCATCAGCTCGTAACAACTGAAATCGTGACTCATCTGACCACGCCACGGTTTTCCACTGGTCTAGGGACCAGTCGATATGCTCACGAGCCCAGGAGAGTCGCTGCAGGCGATGTCGTGCTGTCAGTAAAGGCACTCGAGTCGGTCTTCTGCTGTCATAGCCCAAGGAAGACAAATTTCGCCGCAAAGTCCTATCGGACACGTCCCTCGTACGTCCCACATTGATTCCTGCAGTTATTTGACGAAGTGTTGCGTGTCTATTAGCATTGACCATTCTACACAGACGTCGGCGATCTCGGTCGTTAAGTGCAGTTGGTCGCCCACTGCGCTGTCCATGATGGGATGGGATGCCTGAAATTTCATACTCTCGGCACACTCTTGATACTGTGGATCTCGGAATGTTGAATTCACTAACGATATCCGCAATGGAATGACCCATGCGGTTAGCTCCAACTAACATTCCACGTTCAAAGTCTGTTAATTCTCGTCGTCCGCCATAAATCACGAAAAACCTGTTCACATGAATAACTTGAACACAAATGAAAGCTCTGGAAAACGAACTGCGCATTTATACTTTTTCGCTGCGATACTACTGCCATCTGTATATTTGCATATTGCTATCCCATGACTTTTGTCACTTTAGTGTATATATATATATATATATATATATATAATATACAAAAATGTTTGTCTGTATAGCTCTTATGCCTTCCTAAACAGTTCATCCGATTGTGATGAAATTCGGTCAGCTTATTGCTTACATCTACGGGATGGTTATTGGCATAGTGCAATGATCTAAAATTGAAATAATTGAAATAATAATTCGGATCTCAACCGCATCTATTCACCTAGGATTCATCTCCAAATAACTCGCCGAGGAGACTCAATAGGTTCAGTTTTAGAAGATCCTTCTGATTCCCTCTCATGGTTACGCGAAAATCCCTGTCTAAATATCATTGTATTATATAAATCAATTGTATTATATAATATCAAATAACCGTGAACAAATATTTTTCCCATCAGTCTCGTGTTATATAAGAACAGGGATAAATTGTTCAAGGGCTTTTTCTCATTCCTCTGTGTCGTTCTGTTGTGTGTGTGTGTGTGATCATCACTCCTGCTTTTACACACACACACACACACACACACACACACACACACACACACACACACA
>JAPMOQ010062083.1:14540-48088 GCA_026543055.1 Argiope trifasciata
ACACACACACACACACACACACACACACACACACACACACACACACAACATATGTATTTAACAAAACAATATATTTATTTTGAATATCTGACTATAATTTTGGAAAATTATTTAAAAAATGTTTAATTTTTCCTTTTTAAGCATTTGATTTTAAGAATTTTATTGATGAATTTTTCCTAGAATTAATTTTTAAGAACTAACTAAAGAATTAAAAAAAATTAAAAACCTGCCAAATGGTTACAGGGCGAATGAAGCATTATCCTAATGACACGAAGCGTGTTACTGAAATTCAGCAACAAAAATGAAAAAGTCATTTTTTATCAATATATTTTTTATAATGTAAAAAAAGTGATGAGTATTTTTAATAATAGAAATATTCATACAACAGTCATCTTGGTATTTTTCCAAATCTGCAGTTTAATTCTAATGCTGTTTTGATATACATTGGCCTTTTCTACAAATGTTTCAAAAAGAAATAAAAAGAGGGCTTCGAAACATTCGCTATTGTCCTTTGGAACACTCATACGAAGCTTATAAATGGAAATAAAACCTCACATCTAAGTGAATGATGAATGCAATTACAGGGTTAATACGCTCTCGGAATCGTAGATAAATGCAAATGATGCTTCATCGACAGCTTGTATTTTTTAGCCTTCGTCGAAGCTCATCGTGAGATTCTTTTATTACTAAAAAATTTAGGATTGGAACCCAAACAAAAATCCACCAAGAACGACTCCATGCACAAATAACATTTGGCATTTGGTGATATTTATTTACTACGTTGCTGTTTTTTTTCCTCGCCTCGGTCAGCTTGGGTGTGAGTGTTCGCCAAATCTCCTGCAAGTGGCTTTTAGTCTATAACATTCACTTGCAGATACGGACACATAAAAAGTCTGCCAAAAGATGGATTTCGCCCCTAATCCAGCCAAAACAGCTTTACTGTAGTAATTGGAAGAAGAGAAAAAACCATGGTGAAAAATGAATAAACAAGGACTGACGTTACGTCATTCGTTTCGTTAAGTGGGCGCTTGGCGGGTTAAGAACCTTGGTTGAGATGCGGAAGTTGGCGTAACTGTGTCTGCGCCGCGAGCCCCACTGACCCACATTCCTGGGACAGCCCATTGTGTAGTTGGCGCTTTCGGACGCTTCCTCGGTCAGCTGGCTGATCAGCGATAAATCAAATATTGCACCCTTTATGGTTCTTTCGTTCCTTGGGGATGTAACAGGGGTGCATTGTTTTTCTCGTTTTCTTCCACTTTACTTGCGACCCCCAGGGGGCACCTCGAAATGAGGTTTAGTTCAGTTCTGTTGACGTCCCGCTGTAAAGTAACACTTGGGCTATTTGGAGACGGACCTCGCCAATCTGAACCACTACCAGATTACACCTGAACTGGCACCGCCCACTCCACAGCACACCACACTAGTGGGAGGACGTTTGGCCTGACAGATTTAACATGCAAGAGACCCCATCATACGACATTTCTTCGGTGGAATCGAGTCTCGAACCTGAAACCCATCCGGTTCCGAAACTGAGATCTTACCACCAGGCCACCGCGGCCCCTTGAAATGAGGATGAGATGCTTCCGGAATGGTGATTGAATCTGGCCAACCCGGTGGGCACAATAAAAGGTGGGGATTCTGGCTCTCCCATCGATGACGGGACGTACTCCCTACGGGGAGGGTTGTAACGTGGCCGGTGATGGCCCTTAGAACTCCACCACAGTTCGCGCCAGTATTGCTGTAGCGGCGGTCCCGTCACTCAGTCTTTGCAAAGTTTTATCCGTGCGCCTTAGTGGTGGGTCGGAGCTCAGTGATATGATATGATTTGCACTTGACTTGCAATCATATTGCCATCGATTTTGAAGCAAGCCCATAGCTATTTATGGACGCCCATTTCGAACTTTGGTCAAATGATAAGGTCGATATTTGGGCCTGTAGCCTCTTCGCTTACACCAGCGAGTCACAGAAAATGAAACAGGCATGTTTTGTCTCCTCACGAATGGGACCCTTTGCGATTATATTTACTTCTTCTGCTGCTACGTCCTTGAGGGTGTGGCAAGCAGAGTCGGCCTTCTCTATGAAGGGGCCCGAGTGCAGGAAACCATTTAGGGCCCTAAATTTTTAGTAAAGTAAAAATAATAAAGTAAACTGAGCATTTGCATATGTATTTAATGATGATGCGTGATTTTGTTTTTGCTATTGATTACTCCAGGAAAATGACACTTTTTCCATTTTTTTATACTTAGTACAGCAGCAAGAGCGTTTAAGCATTATACCCGTATGCTTGACCGAAGAGAATCCTTTGTTTCATTTTAATTCGCTGAAAGAGGGCTCAGCATTTATTATAGTTAATAACTGGCAATGAAAAGGATTGTAAAAAATGTTACATTAGATAGAAACATTAGTAGATAGCAGATGATTTACAAGTCCTTTTGAATCCAGCCTCAGTCTCGACTTCTCTGTTTTAAGATGTCCGACTACGTTCGACGTAATATTTTTTTAAAAACTATTTGAAACTATGGTTTTTAGATTTATTGTCAATTATATTACAAAATGTGTGATAAATTGTAATGAAATTTAACCAAAACAATTTACATTCTATTCAAGATTGTAATGCAGTAACCCAGTTTTTCTTTGAACACAAATTACAGAACATAACGATGAATGAAATGAACCAACATCTAAGACAGATTTTGAGATGTTAAGAAGTTATGGGTAAAAATATGCGCACTATTCATTTTTTCCATGAATTTAAGACTTAATTTTTCCAAAAACACCTGTATCTAAAAACACCAAAACAAAAGTATTTCACCCACAATAAAAATTTTGTTTCCTTTCATTGCCCATATCATTTGAAATCGCTGTAATTTTTATGTAAATGCCGCTATTAATTTTTGTGATAACATGATAACGATGGAGAATTTTTATGAAAACAAAGTTTTAAGAAAACTGAAGATAAATTGTAGCTGAAAAATCTGTGACACTGGACGATAGGCCTTCCTTTTCATAGAAAAGATAAACTGTTTTAGGAAAGAGGAAAATCTAAAACAGAAAAAATAACAATAAAAAATAATTCGCCAGTGTGCTCGATAACTAGTGTTTACAACGCATGTCTGAACATGTCTAATGGGATTTAATCATTCACAAATAAACTTTTCCCGCCTTTTTATTGATAACACTGCGATATTTGTCTAATAACGGCGTCCGTCGATGCTCAGCCAGCCACATGGTAACAAGCTTGCAGACTTTTAGTGTGTGTCACATTATTATTGTTCAGAACACTGTTTTAATTCTTAATCACGGTCGGGAGCCCCCTTCAGTTGCTGGACCTGAGTGCATAGCACCCGCCGCACCCCCCCCAGATGGCCGGCCCTGGTAGCAAGAACCAATGAAACCTTGAGTTCGGTATTCCCTTCCTCTCATTCACTCCGATCGAAGTTTAGCTTAGTTATACATGAACGTCCCGTTATAAAGCAACATTAGGGCTGACTTCATCACTCTGAACCACGATCAGATTCAAATTGAATTCAAATACCAAATGCTCTGCTGTTATGAAATGAAATCCTTTAGTTAAATAACCTTAATATGAAATCTGGGTGAAATAAACAATGGCAAATACTTTCATATGTTGTTTTTCTTATGTGCGTAGATTGAGTATTAGAAATGATGTCGATTTTTTGTGTGTGTGTGTGTGTTCTGGATCAATTGCTTTCTTTTTTGAATTTTTTTTTTTTTTTTTTACTTTCTCGGATTAAGAATTTTTTAGGGGATCAGTATTGTATTACATTATATAAACATATATTAAAGAAAATGTGATCATTTATCAAATATTATCATTTCAAATTGTTATTAGTTTTTTACATTTATTTTATTATAAGTTAATTTTAACATTTTCCATAAGTCATTAGATATAATATTTCCAATACCTAAATTCTATGCAAATTTTGATTACGCAGTCATTTTTATCATTTGTTCTCTTTGAGGCTTGAGTTGGGCTCTCATTTTAATTAATTTACTTAAAAAAACAAAATTTAAAATTTAAAGAAAAGCGCATCATTAAATTATGATTGAATTAAAATACTTTCTTACTACAGGATAAGAAATTAACTGCTTCATCATTCAGTTTGATATAATTTTAAACGAAACATGAAATATTTCATTGATACCGATATCAAAGCTAAATATGCATGTATTCAAAATTGCTTAATATTATTTTACTGATTTTTCTGCTATATGATGATATGAATATCTTGATTTTTTTAAAAATTCCCTTTCATTGAAATTTAACAAATTCATTTGAACTGAGACAGATGTATTTTAATAAACAAATTTGGTTTTCATTTATGAGATTGAAGTATTAGAACATGCAAATCTACTTTACATTAATCCTTTGAGCCCTGGCGGCCAGACAACAAAAATACAACATACTACAATAACAATATTTCTCTAAATAAATAGAAAAACTTTCATTAACTGCTGATTGATAATATGAAACAAAAGTATATTTGCTGTTACAAAAACGAATAACTTGGCACTGTATTTGGTATTCCCGGCTACGTTTGCAAATAAATTGCTTTGCTTTCAAATTTCTTAAAGTAGATAATTATAATAATAAATGAACCAATGATCTGATTGTCATGGATGAGAATTCGATAATGTGTTCTTTACTTGAGCCATCATTTTTCCCAGCGGCTTACTTTTCATGGAAATTCTGTCATAGCTTTCATATTAAAGAGCGTCATAATCTGACATCACGTTTTTAAGGTATCCGAACACGTTCGGAGCACTTTTTGAGAAAAACAGGGTGTAAACATACTTTAACCCTATTTCTCGGTTTCAAAATAAGTAATAGGATGTCAATATTTGAAATAAACATGAAAACTTTTTGAAAATTGGCCTTTAATGGCATAAATTGAAGCAAATTCTTGTAACACTTCAAATTTGCTACACCAAAAAATATTATTCTCAACCTAACAAAACGTAAACCAAAATAAACTAGTTTTCTTTAGGGAATGAAGTACAATCGTATGGCTCTAATAAAAAATAAAAAATTTGCAACCAATTGAAGATTTATCATAAAATTCTTAGAAAATTTATGACATTATTATTAAAACAATAGGCTGTAAATTAAAATTTATTCACTTGATCTACATTCTTTTGGTCCATTCCCTAGAAAATAGTACAAAGACAAAGTCCATCAAATTTCATAGCAATATTTTGTGTTATTTGATTTGAAGTAAACAAGAAATGGGTAAAAATCAGTTTTGAGAAAAACGCATTTAAAGCATACAGTAACTTGTTTTAATAATACACCAGCGGGTGACCGAGCTCCCCTCGGAGAAAACAGGTATCGAAGCTAACTCGAAGATTTAAATTTTCAATTGTGATTTATCAAAACAATACATGCCATAAGAAAATTTGTGAAACCATTGGTGAAAAGATAAACGGTTAAAGTGCACCATTGGAAACTATTCTAAACAAAGTTAGAGTTTGGAAAGGGAACTATTCTATACAAAGGTAAAGTAAAGGTAAAGATTGAAGTGTGTTGAAGTTCAATATTTTTGACAAATTTATTTAGAAAAACCAAACATATATACATACATAAGAAACATATTATAAACCTATAATAGCATAAACATAAAACTTTATTAGTTCGCCATATTGGCTATAGATGGTAGCGCGTTACCGCTTGAAAATTTAAGTAGCCATCATGGCGAACTAATAAAGTTTGAAAATATCCTATCTGTAACTCCGAACTGCTTGACCGTAGCGCTTCAAAACCGGCGCCAATCGATTCCTCGTGGCCAAAAACCCCAGACCCCCAAGTTTACCGGAGTTTATTAATTCTGGGGCGATTTTCGACTTGGCAACCATTTCTCGTATTATAGTATTAGATTATAGGCCAGCATACTTAAAATTCCCTACATTTATAGCTTATACCTTCTTGCTGCTAATTTCTCAATAATTTTTCTTTTTAACCATTTAAATTTTTTCATTTGGTAGTGAATTCTGTTTAGATTCATTTATTCTGTGTTTGTCGTGCTCAACAAATGCTCTAACTGAATTTGCACCAGGATACACTCCAACAACCTTAAGGATATTTAATAATCCTATGACATTTTCGTTAAAATGTATTACAGACATAAATACCCCTTATCTGAGGATTCAGAGCTCAACAAAGACATGTTGGTTCCGCGGTGGCCTGGTGGTAAGGTCTCGGGTTCTGAAAAGGAGGGTTTCAGGCTCGAGACTCGAATCCACCGAAGAACGTCGTGTGAGGGGGTCTCTTGCATGTTCAATCTGTCCGCCCAAACGTCCTCCCGTTGATGTGGTGTGGAGAGGGGGCTGCCAGCTCAGGTGTCCTCCTCGTCATCTGACCGTGGTTCATCTTGACGAGGTCCGCCCCCAAATAGCCTTCGTGTTGCTTTACAACGGGACGTTAATATAACTAAACTAAACTAAATACACAAAACACCTTTAAAATGGTCATTGGCATGTTGTGTTTTCTGTGCCAAACCTTTTCCTTATTTAAAAATAAATTTGTAATCTATATCTTTATTTAGGGTAAACGCTTGAGTCAAACAATGCGTTTATGAATAGTGAGTTTTAGATTTCTTCATACTTTGCTTTGTGAGCCATGTTTTACAAAACATTTTTATTAATATTTTAAATAAAAGTTGCTACATCAACCAGTCTTCTAAATCAATCATTAAAACCGAATGATTTATAAAATAAAAGAATATTATTAGGAAAACATGTTCTTTTAGAACTTTCCGTCCATCATCTTAAAGAAAATATTAATATCAGGCCAATCAATGCCCGGAATTACTTCCAGGCTGATGAATATGTGATTTAATTGAAAATTTCAGAAGGCATCACTCATGGCGAACCAGCTGGTCGCCAAAGGCGGCTAGTCATACATATTTTTGAACCTTTAAATCGGTATTTCCGGTTATTAAAAATGTTCACTTCCGGCAACTACGAAAAGATTAATATCTTGACTTCTAATGAACGTAGAGACAAAAATAAACCTGTTATGGATGGCTCAAAGACGGGCCCATCTTATAAAATAATTTTTAAGAAATGTCATGTTTTACAAAAATCGACCTTTTTAACGTGTTCGGATACATTAATTCAATAATCCCGTACTAAAAAGATTTGTATTAATTCATTTTTGGATATACAGCATTAGCAATGTCGCTCAGGTATCTGACGGAGAAATCACGTGACTGGAAAAACTCCGTTTTCCTTAAACATTAGAAAAATCCCCATGTTTTTCCCAAACTGTAAAATTTCGGTGAAGTTTGGTGCAGTGACGCAACTGACTTCCTCAAGAAATTCTTCGATCCTCAAGAAACATTCATGTTTATGACATTCAGATAAAAATCAAAATCTGGACGGGAGATTTGATGAAAACTGATATTTTTAAGCAGTGCCATTGCTCGTAGACAAGCACTGTTTAACAGGAAAATTCCGATTCTATTCAAATTCCATTGCTAATTTTTGCAGTTCACTTAAAAGGATTTAAACTTAAACCGTTTCAGGCTTTGCAGTGAGTCATATTTAACATTCGAATTTCGATCCGCCTGCAATATTTTAAATTATTGCAGTAATAGCTAATACCCAGTGCGTTGCTGCCGCCGAAAAAAATATTATTAAGTGCTATCAATAAATAATTTGGCAATATTTTATCGGAATAGGATGAACGGTGCGACAGTACATAAAATACGAACAAACAAATATTCATTTTTATATGTTAGATTTGCATATTCTCTTAGAATTGTAAAATTTGATGTTCTTTCCGAATGGTAGTGAAAGAAACTCTTTATGGTGCGATTCGTTTCATATTCATTCGGAATTCTCAAATTTAATTTTAGAAAAGGTGATTGAAACATTTTTAAAAATGGATTCAACATAGAAAATATATTTATACCATAACATCGTTAATATGGTTTAGAAGATAATTTTTGAAAATGAAGAGGGTACAAAATTATTTCTACTACAATATTTTTGATAGTTACAGCGAAAAACACCAAAATAAAAACCCAGTGTTGGTCTACCCAAAACTTCCTAGCATAATCTGTAATAAGGTTGTTACCTCTGAGATTGACTTGCATGACATTTGCGAACTATACCTATAAAATACTCACCCTTTAACTTGTATTTAGCATTTCTACAGAATCTATTGGTCTCCTCGGCTTGTTATTTGGAGATGAATCCTTGGTAAAGAAATAAAGCTGAGATTCGATTTTTTAAAAAAAATTTTAGATCATTGTACCATGTTCATAACCATGCCGTAGTTGTAAACGATAAGCAGACGAAATTTTATCGCCATCGGATGAACGGTTTAGGAAGGCATACAGACAAACATTCATTTTTATTTTTAGAGATGAAAATGCATTAAAAAGGAATTTTTATGAGTTGCTCAGAGAAAAAAAATCATCCAAAAACTCAAACAAGTAACTCCCTAGGATTTAGACCTTTTTGATACAGATATAAAAATTGTCTGAACACGATCATTCAAAGCCAGAGGGATTGATCTTTACGCAGTAATCGAGTAATTTATTAATTGTTGGTCAAAATGCGCTATCCAGTTGGCTGTCTAATGCATATAAATAAAAAGGAATGTTTTCTGTCTGTCTCGTATGCCTTCCTAGACTGTTCATCCGATGGCGATGAAACTTGGTTAGTTTATCGTTTATAGGCATAGGACAATTTTCTAAAAAAATTTAAAAAAAATTCGAATCTCAACCGCATTTATTTGCTAGGGATTCATCACCAAATAACTCGCCGAGGAGACAATAGATTCCGTAGGAATACTAAGTCCAAGTTGAAGGTAAATATTTTGTAGCTATAGTACGCAAATGTCATGCAAACTCATTCTCAGAAGTAACAACTTTTTTTTCAGATTATGCGAGAAAGTTTTGAGGTTTTAAATTTAATTAAATTTTAGCATTTTTCGAAGTAACTACCGAAAATATTGTAGTATAAATCATTTTGCGCCATCTTAATTTTCAAAAATTATCTTTTCAACTTTATTCATGATTTTGAGGTATCAATGTATTTTCTATGTTTAATCCATTTTAAAAGAATATATTTTAATCCCATTTTCTGAAATTAAATGTGAGAATTCCGTACTAATATCAAACGAATCAGGAGATGCGATAAATAGTTCATTTTATTACCTTTCTGAAAAATACACCAAGTTTTACAGTTCTAAAAAGATACACAAATGTGATATATAAAAATGAATATTTGTTTATTCATATTTTGTATACTGTCGTTCCGTTCATCCTATTTAGATAAACATTGCCAAAGGATTGATTGATGGCACTTTTTTGGGCGGCAGCAACGCGCTGGGCACCAGCTAGTTTTGCT
Source organism: Argiope trifasciata (assembly GCA_026543055.1). Classification (NCBI taxonomy): domain Eukaryota; kingdom Metazoa; phylum Arthropoda; class Arachnida; order Araneae; family Araneidae; genus Argiope; species Argiope trifasciata. The sequence continues at coordinate 23,919 of JAPMOQ010062083.1, forward strand.
ATAAATGTCAATTAATACTATGTTTTTAATGCTTTGATTTCTAAATCTAATATATGCTTAAATTAGTTTACGTTTAGGGAATAAAGTTGGAAGCTAAATATCCTGGTAATGGCGACTATTTTACTATTTTATTTACTATTTAGTTTTACTATTCTAAAAAAATACATAAATCTGACATATAAAAAAAAGATATTTGTTTGTTCGTATTTTATATACTTGGATAAATTGAATTTGGTGTGAAGACTTCTCATTTCTGTATCAGTTTTGTTCGGGTGATAGGAAAACTGAATGTTCACCTCTTAGCACCAAATGCTTTTGTGGCGGTAAACAAGTCTCCGCCGAGAACATTTCAGTGTCAGGTGATAACAATGCCCATTGTCCATGGATCTCTATGTGGAAGGAACGCAACCTACTTCATTAAACGGCGATTACAAAAAAAAAAGTTGTAGACTCGCGATTACTTTTAAGAGGAACCAACAGTCAGTTTTTCAAACATTTTACCCTCATTGATCTCAGGCTAACTTTTTCATATCCTTTACCATGTAAGGTAAACTTTTGTAAGAGTTGAGTTTTATGTCTGTTTATTTGAAAACTATGAACATCAGTATTGTAGAACGATTTTAAGGTATCCGACTACATTCAAATTAATATTTTTGAAAAACTGGATTTTTTAAAAGCTATTTAAAACTATGGTTTTTAGATGTGCTGTCAATTATAGTACAAAATACTATAAATGCGACAAAATTATATGAAAATGTAATATATTTTGAGAAATAAGAAAATGTGTAATAAATTTTAGTGGAATTTAACTAAAACGGTTCATACTCTACACAAAATGGTAATGCAGTAATTATATTTTTATTTGTATACAAGTTATAGAATATAATGATGAATAAAACGAACAAACATCTAAGAAATATTTTGAGATGCAAAGAAGTGATAGGTAAAAATATACGTATATACGCATTGTTTTCTACAAATCTACAACTTAGTTTTTCTAAAATCGTTTATGAATGAAAAAGTATTTCCCCGACAGTAAAACGTTTGGTTCATTTCATTGCCCGTATTATTAAAAATACACGCTGAAATTTTTATGTGAATATTTCTGTTAGTTTTTGAGACATCATTTTAACGGTTGTGAATTTTTATGAAGATTAACGTTTTGAGAAAACTGAAGTGAAAGACAAATTTTAGCTGAAAAATAGGTGACCCTGGATGATAGGTCTGGCCTGCCTTTTCCTAGTAAAAATAAACTGTTTTGGAAAGAGGAAAGTCTTAACTACAAGAAAAAAACAACTAAAAAAATATTCGCCAGTGTGGTCGATAACCAGTTTTTTTTCAAGTTGTCGGATACCTTAAGTTTTCTTCAATCAAATTGCAGAATCATCTAAAGACGCAGGCAATATATTTCTTGAATATTTCTTCTATGTGTTTAAAATTTTCAAAGCTCACCATAAACTGCATAATAAACATTTATGAAGTAAGATTCTGTAAAAAGAGGTCAGAAGACTTGGATTAAAAAAATATTTCTGAAGTTGTGGAACGCAAGTTTATGTCTTGTCATTCTGCTTCTTCAAGCCGTATAATTGGATGTGAATTTAATTTTAAGATAAATTATTTAATTTTCGAGTATTCTTTATTTATTATTTTTATCATTCCGTTTTCTTGTATGTAAACGGCTTTTTGAAAATTGCTCGCTTAAGTTGGAATGAATTGCGCACAATGAGAGCAACCTGAAGATTTGAATGATTTAGTTCGAATTCTGTCTCTTCTTTTAGATGTAGAAGAAATAACCAAAGGAAGAAAATAGATCTAAAGAATATCAAATTTGAGATGCAAGTCGACAGTGTAAATGTTTACTGAGATTTTTTTTAACGTGTGGAAACATGATGTTGTTTGGATTTGAGGTTTTTGAAGCATTTTGAAAGCAAAAAAAAAAAAAAAAAAATGTTGAAGACTCAAAATAAGTAGGCAACAAATTGATGATTATCCCTTTTTATATTTTGGAGTCGGCTTTCACCGTATAGTTTTTTAAATATCTACCTTCTGCTAATAAACATTTATTTTGGTTTAGTTTAGTTACATTAACGTCCCGTTGTAAAGCAACACAAGGGCTATTTTGGGAAGGACCTCGTCGTTTTGAGTCGTGATGAACTGGCACCCCTCCCCCCTCTCCAAATTTCCACATCATACCAGAGGAAGGGCGTTTGGCATGATAGATTTAACGTGCAAGAGAGCCTTTCACACGATGGTTCATCGGTGGAATGGAGTCTCGATCCTGAGACCCTCCAATTCCAAAATCGAGACTTTACCACCAGGTCGCCGGGGCCTTAGATTTATTTTGGAGTCGGCTTTAACTGCATACCTTTTGTATTATCTATCGTCTGCTCTTGTGGTTATTTTCCTTGGAAATCATTGTTATTGCCTAACTCACTCAGCGTTTTTTAAAAATAAATTAAACAAGTTAAAATATTGTTTGTTTAATAGATAAACAGTGTTGATTCAGGGATAAATTCAACTGTTTAAAATAAGATTCTTAGAAAGCAAGATGAAAGTAGCAGAAATAATAATGCAGATTTATCGTCAACTAAATTTACAACTTGATTTCCAAATTATATATCCTCTGAATTCTTACGAATTGTCTTAATTAGCTTAAGTCATTAAATAGCTTTAATTGGTTTGAAACAAGCACGAGACTATTAGATTGCGCATGCGTCGATATTTAAAAAAACAATGGGTTTTTTTTTTCCCATCTCAAAACCGAGTTGAGCTCCAAAACTTTGTGTGCCAGCTGGAAAAACTGAAAATGAAAGTTTAAAAAATTATCTATCTATCTGTCAGTCAATCATATATGTAGTTAGAGAGAGTGACAATATATAAAGAGACCGATAGAAAAGTCTAGTGATTGTCTCAAACCGGTTTAAACTGGCTAATAACATAAATAAATGAAAACAAATAGTGATTTAAAAATAATAATGTTCTTACACGATAACTTGAAATTTGCTATGGTAGATTTCATTTTTTTTACTTGTTTATTATGTTTACTTTTCTCAGAACCGGAAAACAATTGAAATGATGCTTTTTCTGTGATCACGCCTACTCAAAAGCTCAAACAATCTACAAAAGTAAAATTTGGTATATAGTGTTACCACAAAAATCGTAAATTTCCACCCTAGTTTGAGACGAAATTCAGGTACCAGAAGTCAGTCCACTCACATCTGAATACGATGGCAATTTGTAGGAAATTTGGTACCTGATTGCGTCTTGAAAGTGGCAACATTTATCTGTATTTTAACCCTTTGCACTCGAGGGCTCCGGAGCGGAGCCATTAAAAATTGGTCTTCGAACTCGAGGGCTCCGCTACGGAGACAACGCAAATAATTTTCAGTTTTTGAATAAACACACCGTCAGCTTTAAAAACTGAAAACTATTTGCATTGTCTCCGTAGCGGAGCCCTCGAGTTCGAAGACCAATTTTTAATGGCTCCGCTCCGGAGCCCTCGAGTGCAAAGGGTTAAAAGAGTTTTCAGCTATCACTCTGTTTTAGATTTTCATTCCAGAGATGAGGGGAGGTTCTTTTTTAAGAAATAAATGCAAAAACATTGAGCATTCCTTGCTGAAGTGGGTTACTAGCAATTCTCACCTCATGATGAAGACATTGCCGATGCTGCAATGCGATGATACTCCGAATCGTATTTGGGATGCCTTCAATTCCTTCTGCAATCGTTTTCTTTCTGGTGTTTTCTATACTACTATTATAAATGTGAAAGTTTGGATGGATGGATGTTTGTTAATCCATCACGCCAGAAAGGATGAACGGAATGGGATGAAACTTAGCACAAAGATAGACTACAACCAGGAATAGAATAGAGGCTACTTTTCATTCCGGTGCATTAAGTGGTTCATTTTTTATTCATTCAAAACTAACTTTCACGCCAAGAAGTTGAGGCCAAATCCCAATAAAGATGAATAAGGCCCAAGTTTTTTTTCCCAACAGAGGTTAGATTTACCAGAATTTTGATCGATTATGTCAAACGATTCTTCTTATTTTCTTTGATGTATTTGAAATCAAATGTTGTTTATGAAACGATCTTTCTGCATTGCATTACCCCAACTAGCATAGAAAAGTCAGACAGTGTGTTACGCCGATTGGCGTTGTAAGTTCGCGCGTGATCGTTGACAACTGTGTTTTCATTGAAATGAAAAGTTTAAAAATCATGCGTATAATACTGTTGTAGCTATCTCCATCTCGGCCCATAAATAAAATGGACTTGACCAGACTTGATTTACTGCTCTGTTTTATTTTGGTTGTGCGATGTAAATAAATTGTTTTTACGTTAATTGTGTGTTGTTGTTTTTTATAAAATTGTATGTATGTTATATATTTTTCGTCTATGCTTATACTTTTAAATCTGTCGTTTTCAGGTTAGGTTTGATTTTTTTTATTTGTCATTATTGGATAGTTTTTCGTACAAAATTGAACAGAGTCGCAGGTAACAGCTGGTACAAACATATAATGTTGAAAATATTATCATTCATCGCCGGTGGCCATAGTTTCATTTTTTAATAGTTTTTTTCTGGCTGCAATATTTACCACTACATCTGAAAACTAGTGCCTTTTCAAAGTTACATTTCTACTTGAAATGTGTGTTGCTGGACTCTCTGAATTTTCCCCGGGGAAACTTAAGAAAGTTGGGAAAAAGGATTGAGAGAGAAAGAGAGGCTAAGCTTGTTCAATAATTCAAAAATTAGAATTATATTTGTTTTTCCAGGAACTCCTCCAATGGCGATGGCCTGGTGGTAAGGTCTTGGAACCGGAGGGTTTCAGGTTCGAGACTCAATTCCACCGGAGAACAGTCGAGTGAGGTGTTACCTTTCACGTTAAATCTGTCAAGCCAAACGTCCTATCACTGGTGTGGTGTGGAGAGGGGTGGGCGCCAGCTCAGGTGTCATCGGACAGTGATTCAAAATGAGGAGGTCCGTCCCAAAATAGCCCTAGTGTTGCTTGAAAACGGGATTTTAATATTACTAAACTAATCCACGGAAAGGGGGTGCAGTAACTTCTGAGGGTAAAGACCCTTGATCACCTAGAGAGAAAGAAGTCTGATTTCTAGGTCATATGAAGATGACACACACCTTCGCTTGCACAACCCCTTTTTACAGAGAGCACATTCATACAACTCACAGACAGGACACACAGAAGAACAACCATGCTCGAACCCGAACTGGAACCCGGACACCCAGATTACGAGGAAGACACGCTACCCCTATACCAGGGCGCCGGCCTGACATAGGTGTAGCTGTGCCAGGCCGTAACTCCAGAAACTCTTTCAATTATCCATGGGAAAGAATGAATGCACACAATAATATTCAAGGGATCTTCAACTCCCTCATGACCAATTCCTTCACATGAATGGACTAGTATTCAAGAACCAATCAGAACATGTTAAATGCGTTGAGAAAAAGAACCCCCTCCCCCGAACATACACATGCTACGTAGTGTTGGAGTCGCGGTATCCTGATTGGTACAGCGTCCGTCTCGTTCGTCAGTCGCGAGCTCATCTCAGCCAAAGACCGGCGTGTTGGCGAATGGCAGTGGGGGCACGTTCAATAGGTGCTCCAAGTTCTCATTACAAATGATACCTCTGTTATTGGGATCTCAATTCCAACTTGCGTATGGGTGAATGAGTTCGACCGCCCCTAAAAAGGATTGTGTGTACGAATAAAAGTCGTTTAGTAACGGCGCCCGTTTACAACGAAAGGCGCACACTTCTACCTTAGTTCGGTACTCTCATTCGGGCTTGGTACGACCAAGTGGCATTAGACCCACAACCACCACGTCGTGTTGTAGAAGAGTGCTTCGATTAGAGCTTTCGTTAACGGATCAAAATGCCCAGCGTCTGTTCCACCATGTCTTTATAAACATAAATGTTTTAACATCAGAATTATTCATTATTTACTTTAAAAACGATAGACACGGCTGAGATAAAATTAAGAAGAAATCTTCAAACGCAAATATTAAAAAGCAAGTCTATTCAGGATTTTCAAATATTCTTTTTACCTTTGGGCATATATTGGAATTCTTCCTGGATTAAGAGTCGGCACTGTGTCCCTGACCTGAACCTGAAATGATCTTGACATCCGGTCATTTTATGAGGAAAACAGTCAATGTCGTATCATTTGATTGAATAGTTTACTCTTTTTTTTACTTTTTTTTAAAGGTTGAAACCGGAGTGAATGCTGTGGGAAAAAAAGGTTGCAACTTTAAAAATGCATTTCTTATTCAATTATTACTTTCCATACTTGTACTGAATATTACTTTTTATGCCTTCTGTTCTATTTATATTTGGAGGGTTTGCCGCAAAAAGTAGGTAGCTCCCATTAGGGGAATTTGGAGTTATATGTACTACCATATTGTAAATTAAAAACTTGTTCGTTTCGTGCTAGAAAGAGAGAGACCCAATCTTTAATTCTCGCCTTAACTCAAGCGATGGAGCTCCTTAGTTTGGTGCAATATAGAGGTAGTTCCTGGTGCTGCCTCATTTTGTATTAAAGGACATCCTTCTTAAAGGGCCTCAACTTTTTACTTTTTAAAAAATGATTGGTTTCTGTTATTTTATTAAAGCATTTTTTCATTTTCTTTTCATGCTTCAAATCTGTATGGCAGTTTATTTATGCATATTTTTTAAAACCATCAATAGAGTTTTAGAGCAGAGATTTCACAACGTGACCATTTTATGAACCGTATGTTTGCTTGTCGTTGGCGCTGCATAATCAGAAGTGGTTTTAGCGCCACTAAACACACCCAATTTCTGGTACTACCGCCGGTTTTCTGCAAACTTGAATAATTGGAGCCTTTTTTGCAGTAAATCCTTCAATTGTTTTTTCCCATCACATTTTCTCTCTTTTTAATAGTTCATTAGTAATACACTTTTTAATTTTATGAATTCTGTGTTTACAATACATTTAATGTTTTTTTAACGCGTTCCAAATAACACAAATAGTAATAATTCACAAAAGCAGTATTCTGTTGTATCCTTTCGCATAAAGAAAAGAATGAATAAGATTGTCAAGGAGGGATAGTTTCGACCCTATCGGTATGTGTATACACATGCTGTGATTATCTAAAACGTTAAAGGCAGTATCTCTAATTCTGTTTATTAACACATTAAAGACGAGTGCCGTAGTTTTACGATTGGATCCTAGCAGACATTCGTCAAGATCCCCCGCCTTTAATGTGTTAATGCTATCTTGTAACGTTTTTCATGAAACGTGCTTACATTCCATTGTAAATATGATGAATAGTTGCTGAATTAGGATTTCTTTTTTATGTTCAAACTGAAATTTATGTTCAGGCCTTTTTATTTGCTGTTAGCTATATTTTGAATAGAGCGAAAATTTGAATTGCTTTTTCCATTAAAAAAAATCTCAAATATCGTAAAAACTAAATACGGATTTTGCTTCATAACATCTTATTGTGGAATTTAAATTCAAAATTTAAAAAAAGTAAACTTACAGTATTGTTGCAAAAAATACGGCTGAAATTCTTCTTTTGTGTGTGTGTTTATAAAGATAAAATTTATGAAATCAGCACTAACGAAGCTAATTTTTTAAAGTTTTTCTGTTATGTGAATGAAATATAAAAGTATTTCAAAATGAAAACAAGTTGTAAAGTATTCCCAGAAGCGAAATGCAATTATTCAAAAGGCTACGGTGGCCTATTGGTAAGGTCTCGGTTTCGGAACGAGAGGGTTGCAGGTTCGAGACCAGATTCCACCGAAGAACCGTCGTTAAGTGGGTTTGGGGCATGTTAAATCCGTCAGGGTCAAACGTCCTCCCGCTGGTGTGGAAGTTTGGGGAGGAGGTTCCAGCTCAGATGTCGTCCTCGTCATCTGACAGAGGTACAAAATGTCCCAAAAATAGCCCTCGTGTTGCTTCAAAACGTGACTTTAATATAACTAAACTAAAGCAATTGTTCAGAACCAAAATTGCATCTACTGCGATAAATAGCAATACTTTTATTACATGGAAGAAAACGAGTAAATACTATGCCAAATGCGAATTAGATAATTTAAACTTTTTTGAATTGATATTGGATTGCCGAATTGTTACAAAGCAATTAATGATTAAAAATCCAATAAAAAAATAACCACTTATTTCGGGTGATAGATTTCGAAGTAGAAATATGACCTACCCAGCCCTTCTCAGAAGGCGTATCCTTTTTTCAAGGGAGTTATTTGTCGGGAGCTCGGAAAAAAAATCGAATTTCTCGCTTACCTTTAATTGCCTGATGTCCTTGACTCGCCGAAAATGAGTTCGCTGCTCATAAAGGAGCTCACGAGCTCTCTTTGTCCTTTTGTGTGGCAAAGAGAACTTTTTTAAAAAAAATTTCGTTATTTTAAAGGTAACTGAAAGCATTCCCTGATATGCTATTATATGGCTCGCATTCCCTTTTCCGTAGTGTAGCAGTATCTCTTCTCTTCATTGACATTTAAGTCGTTGTGATCACATATCAAAACTCAATGGATCACTTTTCTTATTGTTATTGTTACCCTCGGCACTTTACAAGCCCGCCGACGAAACTTTTTTTAAAAAAGCAAGCTAATATCACATGTTTCATTAAAAAAATAATAATAATGTATATATGAAATCGTAGAATATTTTAGTGAAAAAAATCTGGAAATGAAATATTTAGTTTTTAAGGCTTTTTTTAACACAATGTAGCTTTAGGTACAATTATATATTTTTTTCAGCGAATCTTTCTCGAATTTCACCCTTCATGTACCGAATGATATTGCCATCCATTTTTCAACTTCACTTTTGCAACAGTCGTTTAGTTTTCTTGAAGAATAATCCCAGAGAACCCGAGAAAAAAATGTAAATAACCGAAACATATTAATTTTAATTATTAATCAAATATTTTTAATTCTTACGTTTAGCTTATATTCTCTTCATTCTATGTAGGTTAAATTATACGTGTTTTTAAGAATAGAATCGGCAAAAATAGTCATATTGTAAAGATATAAGCTCCATTTAAATAGTATTTTTAAGTACCATCAGTTTTCGATAAATGCCACAATCTGTTAGCAGACGATTCCTTTTCAGATATTTTGTAACTGCTACAATTTTTATTTCTGTTAAAATATGATTAAAAGTAAAAGCAAACGATTTTTCTCTTTGATAAATATGTTTTATTAATATTATTTAGTATAATAACTGATCCATTGTAAATCTTTAGAAATCTGGCAATGGTTGTAAATGATGATGTGGAGCGAAGAGAATAAACGAAACCGATGGAATTCTGAAACGCTTGGAGTCTTGTTTTGATTTTTTAAGCATACAAGATGCTCCTCAAGCTACAGAAAAAATTATATATAATTTGAAGCTTAAGAAAACGGGTAGCTTTCTAGAAAGCATGCTATAGTGAGTAAATTAAGGATTAATATATATTGCGTGAAGTAAAATATGATTTTAAGGAACTGAATAATATTCAAAATTAAAATATGATTTTCCTACTTTTATTAGAGAATAATGGTATATTTAAATAAATTAAAAAATTATGTTTAACTTAAAATAATAATTATTCATTGAAGACTATATGCATTAGATAAGAATAAACAATGATAAGACTTGCTTTAATAATAGGGGTATAGAGATAGAAGCTAGGGTGAATCATTAATTATTATTTTAAGTTACACTGAAAAATAAGAAAAAAAAAAGCCTCTACATTTTCTTTAGACCAAAATGATTCAAAACGAGTTCACTCTATTTCTTAAGTAAAATATTTGTACTTTTATGTGAAGTACTAATATTTATTACTTTTATGTAAAATACTAATATGCAGTAAAATATTATATTTTACTGCATTACTAATTACTAGTATTGTGCTGTTAAATACATATTTTACTGCACAGTTCTAATATTTTACTGTGCAGTATTAATATTTTACTGAAAGATAAGAAAAACCTCTACACTTTCATTAATCCAAAATGATTCAAAACCATTGATTCTTCAAAACGAGTCCACTCTATTTTTTTAAGTAAAATATTAGTACTTTTATGTAAAGTACTAATATTTAGTGATACAGTAAAATATTATATTTTATTGAATCACTAAATATTAGTATTGTGCAGTGAAATCATATTTTACTGCACAGCATTAATATACATTACTGCATATTAGTACTGTGTAGTAAAATATTATACTAATATTTTACTGCACAATACTAATATTTTACTTGCTTCATTAATCCAAAATGATTCAAAACCACTGATTCTTCAAAACGAGTGCACTATTTTTTAAGTAAAATTTTAGTATTTTTATGTAAAGAACTAATATTTAGTGATGCAAAAAAAATATTATATTTTATTGAATCACTAAAGGTTAGTACTGTGCAATAAAATACATATTTTACTGCATAGTACTAATATACATCACTGCATATTAGTACTGTGAAGTGAAATATTATACTAATATTTTACTGTGCAGTAAAATATTAGTGCTTTTATGAAAAGAACGATGGAAAAGAGTGAGTGAATGTTCCCCCTCTCCTTTCAGCCTCGAATGACACCCCGTCCGAGGAAGAGCCTTTCTACAGCCGCACGGAGAAGCAGCGCTACGACGGATGGTACAACAACCTGGCGCACCCCGACTGGGGCTCCATCGGTGAGTGATGCAAAGAAATCTTTTTTTCCTTCCGAGAAATATGTTTGTAAATTGTGTTGAAACCTTATATGAAAAGATCTTCGAGATTTTAATAAACGAAATGCTGTACTCTTACTTCCTTTTGGACCAGCAAACAGTAGTATTGGGAAGGAGAGCCTATTTCCATTCCTCAGAAAATCGATGGAAAAAATAGCTTAGCATAACATGGTTTTAGCGTAATAATGTAGTGCAGAGGGAAGGGATTATATTTTAGTAGTGGCTGTTAAAAACAACATTCAAAGGGGGAAAAAAACGAAAATGGAATTAAATAAATTAAAAAAATAATTTTTAAAAAAAGATAGAACACAAATTAATGAACGGAGAAACGTTCCGATTGTCTTGATAGGAAGGATTAAATAAATAAAAAGAAGTTTGAGGTGGTTAGTAGGAGTTTATGGCTGGTCTCAATTCGCTTTCGTCTGTCCGAAGTTGATGGTTCAGGGCGATATTACTTCTTTTTATCTGAAACAGGTGATCAGAAGAGTCTTAATTATAATAAAAGAAAGTATACCTATAATAAATTTGTATAAAAGAAGCATCCTTTTATGGTGGATGATCTGCCCTCATCTCGGATAGACTGCAGGGTCCGTCTTATCTAATGGATGCAATCCCCGGAGGCACCTCGAAATGAGGATGAGATGCTTCCGGTGGTAGTGGGACAAATGCGTACAGCCACTTGCGTACGGTTCATAAAAGGCCAATAAATCATGCGTTGCTCTTTGAAAAAAAAAAAGGAAGTAGGGAGTGATGAGTCTAGGTTTGCTAAAAACGTGTTATCTGTTACCAAGACAACGTGTTTTCAGCAAATCTAGACTAATTTGGCGGAAAAATGCACTGCTATTTTAACTAAGTTTTGATGCATCAACATAGGGGGAAAAAACAAAGTGGAAAGTATTCAGATAGCATCAAAACGCAGGAAGTTGTATTAAACAACAAGTCATTAAGTATTCGGAATTGTGTTTAACATCATATTGACTTTCGCCAAATCTGACACTTTCAGATAACGTTTAAAACGTGATTGACAATTCTTCTAAAACTGATCCTTTGCAGTTACACAAACACTTTGTGGATGGCAGGATTGACAGTTTTATGACTCGTTCGCGTAGTGATGTATGCAAAAGTCATAAACCGCTTCCGGCATGGTGGTTGGATCTCGCCAACTCGGTGGGTACAATAAAAGGTAAGGTTCTGACTCTCCCATCGATGTCGGGACGTATTCCCTACTGGGAAGGTTGTACCGTGGCCGCTGATGGCTCTTAGGACTCAATCACAATTCCCGCCAATGTTGCTATAGCGGTGGTACGGTCATTTAGTCTTGCGAGGTGAATCCGTGTGCCTTAGTGGCGGGTCGGAGGTCCGTGATATAACTTACCTAATTAGGACCCTCCTTAAGTTCATTTCTTCAGCAATGAAGAACCGTGCGTAGAACTTGTCTATGGTATTTTTCACTAATTAATTAAAAATTCTAATTAAATTTAAAACTAAAAGCACTTTTAGTTTTAAGTACCTTATTTAACCATAAAATTTAAAGTGCGATCTGACAAAATGTCTGAAAAATGACAACTGTTCATACGATAGATTAATGAAGAAGCTAACAAAAAACGAATCTCCCCAATTATTTCGGGTTACATTTTCTATTTCTAAGGCTTAATTCTTTTTTTTTTAATTACTGAGAGTTTGCCTTCTACTGATTTGAGCATATTTTTAACCACCCAACTTAGCCATTACTATATGGAGACACAGTTCCATTTTTTAACCTTAAAATTCGACAAAAATATCTTTAATTTCCCTTTCACGGTATAAAGTAATACAAAAACAATTTCAAAATAGATTTTCAGGTAAGACATTTGTGAATAAGGGCCGAAAATATCGTAATCATTTGTTTCTTCAAGTTTTCCAGTTAAAAATCAAATTAAATACAATTGTATCATCAAAAATCGATAAAGGGTTTTTTTTGTTCGGAAACTCTTCTTGGGAATAAAATCTGTTTGTTTTAAAGTGTTGGAGAGAAATATTTGTTACCCACACTCATGTAACTGAAATTCTTCTGCTCCAAATAAAGTAATTTGTGTTCGGAATCCAGATCATGAAAATTATTTTAAGTCTCATTCGATAAGCTGTAAAAATTAACTGCACAGGTTTTGTTTTAACACGGAACTGGAAACTATATTAAGAATAGTTTTCGAGATTTTAAAGTTGAAACACTGACAGTTAGTTTGAAAGATAAAGTTAAAAAAAATATTCATAAAGAGAATGAAAAAATTATAGTGAATGAAATAGAAGGTAACGATATTATCACTGATAAAATCGGCTGGTATAACCATCATAACATCAAAATAATGCAATCTTGAGTATTGTTTATATTGTTACAAAGTTTTAAAACGTATCCCTAACACGTTAATTTTGGCGACAAAAAGAATTTTCTAGAAGAATCCAGATGGTCCGAACATTTTATCGCCCTTCTTAAATTAGTGGTCGGTCTCTCTGGAGTCGTAACGAGTTTTCAATCGTTCGCTGGCCAGTTTTATTTTCTTTTCTAATCATACTTTCATATCTGCCATCATAGCAAGTAGCTCTGTGAATTTTTCATCCATTACTCTGGTCTAGGGCATACACAGGAAAATACAACTAACCCCACTTCTGACACCAAAATGTAACAAAATACTCCTTTTGGTAGTATTCGGAGGCAATCCATTAAGCAAGAAAGTAGTAATAGTAGTACTGATAAGGTTGAGGGAGCGCCTAGCCCCTAGACAGAAACATAAATTGTGAAGTTCTTTATCCGTAATAAAAGGAAAAAAAAAAGTTTCCTAAATGGGGAAAAAATATATCACTTTTAAGGACAACAAATATTACCTATTTGGTTTTTGAAGTGGCTATTTTTTAAAAGACTTCTTTACCTTTATTTTTTTACTAAAGGGAACAAACACTTTGAATTTCGTTTATGTCTAATCTTTAATAATTTGATGTTCACCTCTCTTTTTTATTCGATTTAAATATTTCGTTGCAATTTGATCTCCCCACTTATCGAATTTGCATGCATCAAACGATTTTAACTTCTCTGAATAGACGTTAAAAAATGTATTATATTAAAATTTGATATTCGAATGAATTTCCATGTTGTTGGCCTCTGTTTTGTTTTCTGCATCTTGAAGCTTTCAAGTCATCTTAAATGATTAAGAAAACATTTGTTAGAATAAGTATTAGTAAGAAATGCATATTTAAATTGTTTTTGAATAAAAATTTACAAATTTCATAGTTTATTTGATGCTCAGTTGAAGATTCCTCACACTGATATTTTCAAGAAGAGTGGAAAAATAATTGCACTTATATTCGATTCATTAGCTGTACGGTTTCCTGATAGTATTTTTCTCTTTTTCAGACAGCCAGCTGACCAGAAAAGCCCCACCATCTTATTCGGATGGCGTATACCAGATGGCCGGGTCCAGCAGACCTGGGGCACGGGCCCTCAGCCAGGCCCTCATGAAGGGCCGCGACGGCCTTGGGTCCCGTCGAAACCTCACCGTGCTCTTCACTTTCTTCGGTAAGAGAGATCAGGTTGCTGAAGACTATTTTTTTTCTTTCGTTTTAGACTAAAAATAAATTTGATATATTCTGTGGAAGAGAATGAATAATTCCGTTTACACGTTGATAAAAAAAGGATTCGCTTTGATGTGAAGAGTCCAAACAAGCAATTAATTAATTAGTCCAAACAATTAATCAATTAGTCTAATCGTGGAGAAAAGCTGGTGGTGGAGAACAGATGTAGAAGAATGCGATGAAATGATAACACAGAAACAGCTCTGTCCTTTAGTAGAAAGGTATGTGTATGATTTATACAGAGTGTTTCAAAAAACGTGGACAAAAGGACATGGTAAATCCGTCATCTATATAAATAAATATGAATGTTTGTCTGTGCATTTCTTATGCGCTAACGTAACGCATATCCGATTCCGATAACACTTTGACTTACTATTTCTTGCAGTTACGGGATGGTCATAGGAATAATACAATAATCTAAAGTATAAAAATTATTTTCAGATCTATTTACCACATCCACTAAGTAGGGTTTAACCGCCAAATAACTCGCCAAGGAGACGCAACAGATGCAGTAAAGATGCTAAATTCTAGTGAAACATTAATATTTCATAGCTATTGTGCGTAAATGGTCTTTCTCTGAAGTAATAGTTTTATTAGAGAGGGAGTGAGAAAGTTTTAGGAGAACCAATCCTATAAGTTTGAAATTTTAACTAAAAATTTAATAAAATTTTAACGTTTTTCGAAGTCACTTCCGAAAATATTATAGTACAACTAATTTTGCACCATCTTTGTTTTCAAAAAATTGTCTTTTTAATTATATTAAAGACTTTATGGTCTAAATATATTTTCTTTGTTTAATCCATTTTAAAAGAACATATTTTAATCACATTTTTTTAACATGAAACTTGAAAATTCGGAACCAGTATTAAACGAATCACGAGATCCAATAAATAGCTTCTTTCATTATCGTTCTGAAAGAACACCAAGTTTTACAATTCTAAAGGAATACACAAATCTAGTTCATAAAAACGAGTATTCACTTGTAGAATAGAGCAATAAAAATAGAATAAATACTATTTATGCTTCTCTTCTCTGAGGTAATAGTTTTTATTTACCCCGACGAATGAGCCGGCCACCAGAGGGCGGTTGCTTATATACAAAGAATGGGGAAGAGTAAATTTATTGCTTTTCTGATCCATCTTTGATGCCTTCTTCCAGGTCAGGTGGCCGCATCGGAGGTTCTGATGGCGAGCGAGTCCGGCTGTCCCATAGAGGTTCAGAAGATCGAGGTAGACACCTGCGACGACGCCTTCGACCGGGAGTGCAAAGGGACCCGACTCATGCCTTTCCACAGGGCGCTCTATGACCACAAAACCGGACAATCGCCCAACAGCCCGCGAGAACAGGTGGGTGCCTCTTTTTATTTGTGTCTTCTTCTTGTATACAGCTGACCACCCCGCCAACACTAAGGGTAGCAGTATCGACAGGATTTGTGGTGGTCGACTGCTGCACAAGTATTACATGGATCGATCAGTCAAACTAACATTCCTTTCGGGGTAGTCAATAGCTGCCTTTCTCCCCACCTGCACACTCTCAAACAATTGGAATGAAACTATTCATCTTTAACATCCCATCCTTCAGGGTTTTGAGATGACTTGGTACCATCAGCACTGTACTTGAATCATTATTGACACTCTTCAGGTTTTTCCTTCACTTTGAGATCTCCATACATTCCATTAAATAGTGGTAAACAGTACCCATTTCTTCACAAATGCATTTATTTTCCTACGTTCTTCCAAATCTTTAGAAATCTCCCATGTCCAGATATTATTTGGATTGTAAGTGGATGGTATCTTCTTATTTTTATTTCCGGATTAGGAATAAAATCAAAGTGACTCTTCCTTTTTTGGACATATGCCATCTGTCAAACCACTGTCGTTTCATTTCTTCTCTCAATTTCCCTTTTAAGACATCACTAGGTTTGGGCATGAAACGCATTTACGCATGAAAATGTTATCCTGCTCGTAAGCAAAATATTTCAGGGAGCCTTCTTTATATCTACCTTATCTTCTTTATATCTTCGATATCTGATGTTGGACAAGTGTGTGCAGAATTTTTTTTTTAAATCCCTATTACTAAACTAACGAAATGTACTTCAATAAGAAAGGAAAATAATGATAAATACAGAAGACGAAGTATTAAACACTTCTTTTAAAAGAGAAATAAATTTAGTTCGTACAGAGAACTCCGTGTCTGTAAATACACTCATGTCTATAAATTAAGCATAATTCAGAGTCACGCAGAAATCGATGCAAATCATATGTAAATTCCAGGAAGCTCCCAGATGACACTGACAGTACGCCAAAACGACGAGACTGTAAGAGAATGACATATAAGGAATGGAAGCGAATAAATTAAGAGATAGTTAAATTTTGAAAATAATGTAATATCATCAGCAACACATGGATGTGCAGATTTTCTCATTAAAAAAATCTCATTTCCTTTTAGCAAATTAAACAATGAATGAAAAATCAATTCCAAAATTCCGTTTACCAATCATAGAACAACTGCAATAAAAGTACAGATTTTTATTTGTGGAGAGTGTTAAATCGGAATCAAAAAGTAAATCAATAAATATCTTTTAATCCGGTCCTATAATCTTCTTCTGTCCCATATCTTAAGGAAAATTCTGGTTCCGCACCGATTGAAAAACCGGTGACTCCATCTGCAAAGAACTCCGGGAGGGAAAGTTTTCTTTCACACCTTTGCGTTCTCCATCCCTTTGAGAGGTGTTTCTTTTGACTCGAGGAATAAGGCTGAATTAAGTCAGGGCCCCTCGAAGTAGTTTCCCCAGGCTCCCACTTCAGAGGAGGGCCCCAAATCGAAAAGTATCACAGACAAGTTTTATGCACTACTATTCTTTATCACTAGAGTAGTTACTATGAGGGGCTCCCCTAAAGAATTTTTTTTTTGCCCCGGGCCCCAATTAGGCCAAAGCCGAGTTTCTCCGGCGCATCCATCAGGCAAAGTAGTCACGCGTCCCCATTCGACCCTTCTGCGGTGCCCTGGTGGTATGTCTCAGCTTCGGAACCAGTGGGCTTCAAATTCGAGGCCGGATTCCACCGAAGAACCGTCGTGTAAGCGGGTTTGATGGACTTTAAATCCGGCCAAACGTCCTACAGCTAGTGTGGCGTGGGGAGGGGGTTCAGGTGTCGTACTTCTCAAAATGAGGAAGTTCGACCCAAAACAGCCCTAGTGCTGCTCTAAAACTGAACGTTACTATTACTACACTAAATCAAAAATTTGTCAGTAAAAAGGGTGGGCATCAAAGGAGCCCAGAAAACCTCAAGACGGGTCGAGGGGGGGGGACGCGTGGCTCGTCTGAAGTTTCGCCGATCTTGGGACCGTCCCTTAAGTCAGGCTTGTGCACGGGAGGCATTTTTATAACGAGTAAAACTTTTGCAGGACAACTGCGTTTGTATTTACCTTTTTTTTTGAGAGAGAGAGAGAGTTGACTTCTTCTTTAAAGTGATATTCAAGTCAATTTCCTTGC
The DNA here is from genome assembly GCA_026543055.1 of Argiope trifasciata. Taxonomy (NCBI): domain Eukaryota; kingdom Metazoa; phylum Arthropoda; class Arachnida; order Araneae; family Araneidae; genus Argiope; species Argiope trifasciata. The sequence continues at coordinate 41,715 of JAPMOQ010062083.1, forward strand.
TTAAAGTTACCATTTAATTGTTTGTCTGTGTGTGCACGCGTGCGCCCGTCTGTGTGATTAACACGTTCACTGCCACTTCCCTCCCAATAGCCTTAGTGTTGCTTTACAACGGGACGTTAATATAACTAACCTAAACTAAACTAAAGTCACTACCCTCTCCTGATATCAGCACATCTATCTAATGAGATGATCCCTTCCTTGCTATCTTTTAACTGTAGTGGAGAAGGTGTCTTCTAATAACATAGATGGTGTGGTACAATAACATATTATTTGTAATGCACTGACACGTTTGTGGCAGTCAATGTGTTAAAAAATATTTCATTTGTAATGAAGTCCCGAATGTCATCGCAACTTTTAAAAAGTGCAGTCTGTTCAGTCTTTTGTGGCTATGAAACTGATTGCAGCTGATGCCGAGTGAAGATAGTTTTGCTGAGACGGAACTTCTACAAACCGTCCAGGCGATTCGACCTTGCATGGATGCTTTGTTCCTTCCGTCGGGTGCGGAAGGCCGTTCCACTCACCTTCCCGCGTCCGAGTTCAAGGTTGCCCTGCGCCAGACTACGATTCATTTGTTTTCACGGAATTCCTCCCGTCTTCAGCCCGCTTTGCCTGAGTTAAGACTATAAATTTGAAAAATCTGTAAACGGTGATGAAATAATGCATGCTAAACTTATTCTTTGTATGATTATATCAACTGCTGCTGCATTACATTTTCATTGCAGGTTTTCCCCCTTCCATAAACAACAGCGTATGCTCGGAGCTGTTATCAGTGTAGCTTGTGGATGCAGCTTTGAGTAGCAATTGCCATTCGCGCAGTCAAGAAAACGTTATTAATGATTCCGACCCTTCTCGTGATTCCATCCAGTGCTGTTAACACATATCTCAACATTCAGGCACAAAAACCAGCGACTTGCTACCAACTAATAAGATTTTCAATTCTAAGTAAACGGAGTTTTATCATGTATTAGTTCAAAGGAATGTGGTATGAGTAGAAGAGTGAATTATAAGAATTTTATTAAACGAAATTTTCTTTAGTAATGAAATGTGTTAAAAAACATCAAATTTTGAAATGTTGTCGCAGCATCGCTTTATTCGAAAGCATTGTAACTGTGTTAAGAGTAGTTCCTTACTCTTGGAATGCATATTTTGCTTGTGCTTTTATAAAAATTTTAAATTTTGGGGAAAGATTCATAAATTACTCTATAATGAAATGAAAAAGATTGAAATGATTTTCACCCTGAATTCTAAACAAACGGGGAAGTTTTATCATGTATTAGTTCAAAGGAATTATTTTCTTGCATGGTATGAGCAAAAGAGCGAATATAAGAATTTCATTAATCGAAATTTTTTAAGCCATGAGATGTGTTAAGCAACATGAAATTTTGAATGCTTATATCATATATAAAGTATTATTCCTTAAACAATGTTGATGCCATCGAAACTGTTTCTCTTAGAGTCCTATAGTTGTGACTCGAAAATATTTATTTTTACCTCGAGTGTAGCCTGTTAGTTCAATTATTAATAATCTAGTATTGTTAAAAGTTCATATGTCGATAAAAAATTTTTATTCAATTTGAAATGAATTTGAATGAGCACAGATATTCGATGTTTATTCATTTTTCTCGGATTTACTAGAAACAGAATATGCGGGAATCCTCAAATACTAATCTTTTCTTTCATCAAAAGTAATCAATTAGATATCAAATGGATAATTAGTTGCCATTATAAAATGCATGTATTAGGTTGTTCGGAAAGTAATTTCGTTTTTTCCTGACAAAGGATTTAATTGCATTTTTCGCACCCAATTTCATACTTAAACCGCAAAATCATTTTATGTTTTAAGAGCTGATATAGCAAGGCTTGAGTGTGAAAAAGTGCAGCTGATTCTTCGCAGTAGTTTTTGGATGGTGCCCTTTTAAATATGGAGAGCAATAAACAGCATTTTCGTCATTTTTTTCTTTTTTGCTATAAAAGGTAAAAATGCTGTTCAAGCCAGAAATAAATTAGCCAATATGTGTGGAGAAGATGTGTTAACAGTACATCAGTACCAGAACTGATTTGCAAAATTTTTCCTTCAAATGAGGAGGCCAAAAACCACCTCGATCAGTTTTTTTTACAGCAAAGACCAAAACTTTTATGAGCGTGTAATCATGTTACTACCAAAAGGTATTAGACCAGAATGGCAATTTTATAATTTAATAAATAATTTATTCATTAAACGAAAATTTCTTTTCATTTTGACACAAAAATACGAAACGACTTTCCGAACGACCCAATAGGTTGATTATGCAATCATGGAACACATTTTAAGAGTAGGTTTGACTTTAAAAAGCAAATCGTCAAACGTTGATTGATTATACAATCATGGAACAAATCCTATTGAATCAAATTGAATCCTGCTGAGGCGGCATAAAAATAATGAAAACTTTAAACTTCGCCAATTTCTTCTCTAAAATCAGATTTTTTCATTAGTTTAAATATAGTTTACCGATATAGTACGGTATTGTAATAAAAAAGAAATTTAGAACGCGAGTTTTCCTTAAGAGTTGGTTATTTACAAAAAATATAGATATATATATTAACTGGTATATATATTATATAAAATATATATACCTATATATATTAAACGATAATTTTAAATTGAAAATAATGGAAAAAATTATTAAATTTTTTAGTATAAATTGTATATTTCAAAACAAAGTTTAATATGGACCTCTGATTTATTTAACCACTTCAAACGAAACAGAGATATGTTAATTAGGATTTATATAAAAAGAAACGAGGAGAAGGGGACCTTTTGAAAAACCGGTTTTTGAATTCAGTATTTTCAAAAAACTGGTTTTAACCACTTTTTAAACTTTTGTCGAAAAAAATTTAATTTATCTAAAATAACAACAACTATAAAAAAATGAAATTAATATCAAACTCAAAATATAAAAACAAATTAAGTATTACATATACATATCGCTTACACAAAATAACGAAAACTCAAACAAAAATCGCAAATAATATTTATTCCTTTTCAACAGTTTTATTTTCTCATAAGAAAATAGAATTAAAAAAACAACAACATAAAATGTCCACTGAAAGGTAGCTAAGTCTTGTTCTTATTTTGGAAACAAAACTGCTTGAAATTTAAAACACCCATTCACTAGCTATTGAGCTTGGTTTTGAAGGTTTCGTGGCATCAAATAACAAACCTCAGTTTGTTTGTTTTTTGTTCTTTTATTCGTTGCCTCAAATCAACTTTCAGGGTCTTTCCTTCAGAGTCTTTAAGGAATAATGAATTAATTTTTCCATGGCTTCTTTTAAAAGCATCACTTAAATTTGCTCTTCCTCAGAATCAATTTCCACATAAAAATTTTCAAAATAATAGACAATATTTTTCTAGCTAACAATAATTTCGGTTTTTGAAGTTAAATAAAGTACACCAGATTTCTTCACTGAATCAGAAATAATTTGTGGATTTTGCAACTACAGCAAAAGATTTGCTGATTCTACTGGTTTTCTTTTTTGAATTCGTTCTTCTAAAGTAGGGATGGGCAAACTTTTTCGATCGCGGGCCAAAAATCGAAAAAATAAAGTTTGGTGGGCCAAGTTGAATTTTTCTAAAATTTAAAAAACAATATACAAGTATTACAATTTAATATATTAATGAGATGAATGAAATTGCGATTTCATTTTTAAAAGTTCCTTATATTTAGGTTCGAAGTGAGATGTACTGATTCTAAGGAACGAGGCTAAATGCTCATCTGTCAGTCTACTTTTAAAATAATTCTTTCTAAGGTTCATTACTGAAAACACTTGTTCACATATATAAGATGAAGCAAACATAGCACTGATTTTCTGGGCATGAGATATTAAATTTGGGAAACTTACTTTCGATAATGATTTGTAAAACTCTAACTTTGGCATATTTAGAAACAATTGCTTGAGATGATTGTTAGATTGCAACTCAATTAATCCAAGCTGCAAATATGACCTCACTGCTTCACAATTTACGTTGAATGGCATGGTAAAAACATCCACTTCTGCTTGAATGGCACTGAAATCTTGAAATCTGCGTTCGAACTCAAAATGCAGTTTTTTTTAAGCTATCTTCATAATTCTTAAGGTTCTCTTCATTTACTGAGGGTATTGAATTTAACCTCGGGAAATGCGATAAGTCGTTCTTACTTAGCTGCCCAGCAGACATTTTAAGTTTTAGTTTAAAAGCTTTGAGATGTGACCAAATATTGTCGATAGATTGATTTTTCCCTTGCATCTTGACATTCAAGTTGTTCATATGACAAAGAAGATCTGTGAAAAATGCAAAGTCTGAAAGGCATTTTGTATCTTCTAACATTTCGCACTCCACAGAACACTATTTCTCATGGAAGAACGACATAATGTCGTCTTTCAGCTGCCAAACTCGCTCGAAAACACATCTTGCACTAAGCCACCTTACTTTTGTGTAATACAGTACATCAGAGTATTCAGATTGCACTGATTGCACTGATTGAAGAAAATCTCAAAAGTGCCTGTGAGTAAGCTCACGAGATCGAATAGTATTTACAAGCTTCACGACTGTATCAAGCACGGGTTTCATATTCAATGCAGATTTACACAGAGCATCTTGATGTATAACACAATGTAGAAAAACAACATTGTTCCCGGGATAGTTTTGATTAAAGTGTCCAAGAAATCCAGATTTTTTTCCTGTCATATTTGGTGCTCCATCGGTCGTAATATTACATACAGTGGATAAAAAAAGTCTCCGTACGCAGATACGAATGCAAATCAAAGCTTAATTTGTCACACAAAATTCATAATGATAAAAATGAAAACTTAAAAATGAGTTAAAACTAATAGTATTTAATATTTATTCACATTAAAAGGATGATAATACTGACAAAATTAAATAATAAATCTTAAAAACTCAAAAAATGCTGTAAACATGGAACAAAAAAATCTCCGTACGATGCCCTAGCACACGAAAAAAGTTTACAAAAATGCAAAATACATTTAACAAATATACATTTAATGATCAGTGGGCCCTCCTTTGGCCTTTATCACCTCTTTTAGACGTTGAGGCATTACCCCTACAAGTTTTTTTTTTGTTGTTTCTGGAGAAATATTACACCAAATACTACTAATGGCACTTTTGAGCTCAACTTTGTCTTTTATGTCATATTTTTAAAGTTGTCGGCCAATTTCTTCCCACAATTGTTCAATGGAGTTTAAATCGGGTGACTGGGGAGGGATATGAAATTGTTGTTTAACATGGTAAAGGCACCACTCTTGGCAAATCTTAGAGGTTTGTTTAGGATCGTTGTCCTGCTGAAAAGTAAATTCAGTTCCAGAGATAGTTTATCTGCACTGGATAATACATTTTGTTTAAGAATATCCAGATATCCATATCGATCCATATTTCCCTCGATGAACTGCAAATTTCCTACTCCAGAAGCACTCATGCACCCCCACACCATAACACCACCACTACCGTGCTTTACAGTTCCGCATAAATTCTTAGTTAGCATTTGTTCGTTTGGTTTTCTCCACACCATAACTCGGCCATCTGACCCATGAATGTTAAATTTTGATTCATTGCTAAAAAGAATGGATTCTCAAAAAGATAATGGCTTGCTTACATGCTTCTTTGCAAACTCGAGGCGCTTTTTCCTGTTGTACAAACTTAGATAGGGTTTCTTCCGGGCCGCACGTCCATGATAACCACTTTTTTTAATGACATTTCTCACGGTTTGAGTGGAGACTTTAATGTTGTAACCAACCATTAAAACAGCTGCCAACTTCGGTGCACTAATTCGTGGATTTTCTTGAACTTAGCGTAAGATGTTTCTCTTATGCACGCGATTTAATTTTGACGGCCTCCCGGATCGATCTCTATCCGCAAGTGAATGAAGTTTACGATATCTTTCAATGGTATATTGCACAGACGACTTCAATTTTTTAATTCTTTCACTAATGCTTTTCATGGATAATCCTTCGCAGTTTAATCACTAATTGCCGAATAGCTTTGGGAACTTCCATTTTGAGACGATCAAGAACAAATTTAAACTCAACAACTGTCAAAATGTTGTTTTCTTATCAGTGATTAACTTTCTGACGTCAAAGATTTACTGCGGGCCTGTTTTAAACACTTCAGAAAGAATTTGCATAAAGCGTACGGAAACTTTTTTTGCGCTGCAATTTTAAATTTACCTTAGATATTGCAATTAATATGCTTTTCTCGTCTTTTAAAAATGAAAATTTACAAAAATCTCTTTCTATAGACTTATACTAAACACATATAGACAGTATTTAAAGAAAAAATGCAATACTTTACAAATTATGCTCATTTATTCTTAAATTTAGTGACCGTACGGAAACTTTTT